>JAODAL010047266.1:0-30112 GCA_025379985.1 Phyllomedusa bahiana | reverse complement strand
GATGAGGGGGAGGTCCGCGTGAAGGGGGAGCGTCTCCCCTGATGAGGGGGAGCGCCCTCGGATGGGGAGGAGCGCCTGCGTGATGGGGGAGGGAGCGTACGCCCGATGAGGAGGAGCGTCCCCCTGATGAGGGGGGGAGCGCCCCGCCTATGGGGAGGGAGCGCCGCCCTGATGAGGAGGGAGCGCCCCGCGTGTGAGGGGGGGAGCGTCCTGCGCTGATGAGGAGGGAGGACCCCCCTGATGGGGGAGGGAGCCCCTCCTGTAGGAGGGAGGTCCGCCTGATGGGGGGGGAGCCCCCTGTTTGGGGAGGGAGCGTCCGCGCTGATGAGAGGGAGCGTCCCGCTGAGAGGGGGAGCGTCCCCCTGATGAGGGGGGGAGCGTCCGCCTGAAGGGGAGGAGCGCGCCCTGTGAGGAGGGAGCGACTCCCCTGAGGGGAGGGGGTCCCCGTGATGGGGAGGGAGGTCCCCCGTGATGAGGGGGAGCGCCCGCCTGATGAGGGAGGAGCGTCGCCCTGTGAGGAGGGAGCTACTGCCGATGAGGAGGGAGCTCCCCTGATGGGGGGGGAGCCCCCGCGTGATGGGAGGGAGGTCGCCCTGATGAGGAAGGAACTCCTGCCTGATGAGGAGGAGCGTCCTGCGGCTGATGAGGAGGGACGTACTGCCCTGATGAGGAGGGAGCGTCCTGCCTGATGAGAGAGGGAGCGTACTGCCCTGATGAGGAGTGAGCGTACTTGCCACAGATGAGGAGGGAGCGTCCCGCCTGATTGAGGAGGGAGCGTCCCGCGCTGATGAGGAGGGAAGCGTCCTGGCCTGATGAGCAGGGGAGCGTCCCGCGCAGATGAGGATGAGGAGGCGTCCAGCGCGTGATGAGGAGGGAGCGTCCTGCGCTGATGAGAGGGAGCGTCCTCGCGCTGATGAGGAGGAGCCTCCTCCGGGGCAGCGACTCGTCCTCCCTTTCCGCATCCTGATTGATTTGCTGAGGTCAAATAATTTTGTTTCTGAAGAGGCAAAAGATGAATTATCTGGTTTAATTTGATCCAATTACTAATTTATACTGCAATAGATGATTTTATTAAACATCATATAATTCCAAGAAGTCACCGTGGAAAACCAATCAGCGGCAGCATGCTGCCATCTCTAGAATTAAAGCCTCACCTGAGATCCTGACATACTCTGTGCTGCTTGAAATCCTCATCCTTCACTATGCATTCTATCTGTGACCGTCCCATAACATCGCACACTGCTCGCTCCTGACTCATTGAAGAGGCCCCTGATACTGCAACATAGTACTGGGGGCCCAGAACATGCGCAGAGTGAACATATTCTATTGAGATATACATATACAAACAGTAGTAAATCACTGGCACCCCTGTATCAAATGCTACACTACAGCACATGATCCTCATTCAGTGGTGGCCCCATACGCCGGCCGGGCTCCTCTTGTCCCTCTGACGAAGCGCAGGCTCCTGATGGTTTGGTGTCCGGAGACATCTGAATACTTTGTAACAATTTGCTGACACCGACAACGACTTTGTAGCGAATTGTCTCCCCCTCCGCTGCCAAAACAAGGAAGAAACCTCCAGAAGAAATACTCTCTATACCGCACAGACCTGTATTTAATCTGCTGTAACAGTAGACTGTCTCTCTAAACCGCACAGACCTGTATTATCTCTGTACAGTAGACTGTCTCTCTATACCTAACCGCACCGCCTGTATTAAGCAGCTGTACATTAGAACAGGCCTATACCAGCACAGACCTGTTAATATCTGGCTGTACAGTAGACAGTGTCCTCTATACCGCACAGACCTGGTATTATCTGCTGTACATAAAGACTGACTCTCTAGAGCACAGAACCTGTATTATCTGCTGTACATAATCTAGTCTCTCTATACTGTCACAGAACCCTTTATTATCTGCTGTAAAGTAGACTGTCTCTATACCGCACATACCTGTATATATCAGCTGTACGTAGACTGTCTCTATACCTCGGCACAGACCATGTATTATCTGCTGTATAACAGTAACTGTCTCTATAACCGCACAGACCTGTCTTATCTGCTGTACAGTAGATGTCTCTCTATAACTGGCAAACCTGATATTATAATCTGCTGTACAGTAAGAAACTGTCTCTATACTGCACAGACCCTGTATTATCTGCTGTACCATAGACTGTCTCTCTATACACTGCCACAGACCTGTATTATCTGCTGTACAGTAGACTGTCTCTCTATACTGCCACAGACCCTGTATAATCTGCTGTACAGTAGACTGTCGTCTCCTATACTGCACAACCAGTATTATCTGCTGTACAGTAAACTGTCTCTATACCGCACAGACCTGTATAATCAGCTGTTAGCAGTAGACTGACTCTATACTGCACAACCTGATATTATCTTGCTGTCAGTTAGACTGTCTCCTTCTATACCTGCACAGACCTGAATTATCTGCTGTACATTATACATGTCTCTATAACCGAGCATCAAGACTTGTATTTATCTGCTGTACAGTAGACTGACTCTCTAAACTGCACAACCCTGTATTATCTGCTGTATATAGACTGTCTCTATACTGCAAACCTGTAAAATCTGCTGTACACGTAGACTGTCTCTATATTGCACAGACCTGTATTATCTCCTGTACACGTCTAGACTGTCTCTCTATACTGCACAGACCTGTATATCAGCTGTAGAGTTAACAGAGTGCTCTAATACCTCACAGACCCTGTATTATCTGCATTACATAGACAGTCTCTATACTAGCACCGACCTTGTATTTATCTGCTGTACATAAGACTGTCCTGCTCTATCACCAGCACAGACCTGATTATCTGCTTTACAGTAGACTGATCTATACCACCGCACAGACCTAGTATTATCTCTGTAAACAGTAGACTTTCTCTATACCTGCACAACCTGATATTTATCCCGCTGTACAGTAGACTGTCTCTTCTCTCTACCGCACAGAACCTTATTATCTGCAGTACAGGTAGACTGTCTCCTCTATACCTGCACGATACCTGTATTATCTGGCTGTACAGTAACTGCTCTCTATACCGCACAGACCTGGTATTAGCTGCTGTACAGTAGACTGTCTCTAAACTGCACAGACCATTTATATCTCTGTCAGTAAGACTGGTCTCTATACCGAACAGAAGACCTGTATTCATCAGCTGTACATTACCTGTCTCTCTATACTGCCACAGACCTGTTATTATCTGCTGTACAGTAGACTGTCTCTATACCGCACAGACCTTTATTATCTGCTGTACAGTAGAGTGTCTCTTTACTGCACAGACCTGTATTATATGCTGTACAGTAGACTGTCTCTATACTGCAACAGACCTGTATTATCTTCTGTACAGTAGACTCTCTCTATATCCGCACAGTACCTGTATTATCTGCTGTACAGAGGCCTGTTCATCTATACCCGTCAAGACCTGTATTATCTGACTGTACAGTAGCCTGTCTCTCTATACGCGCTACAGAACCTGTATTATATCTGCTGTACATTAGACTGTCTCTCTATACCCTGCACCGACCGTTATTACTGCTGACAGTAGACTGTCTCTCTATACCGCACAGACCTGATTTAACTGCTTACAGTAGAGACAGTGCCTCTATACCGCACAGCCCTGTATTGATCCTTCTGTACAGTATGACGATCCCTCATAAACGCACAGACCAGATTAAACTGCTGTACAGAAGACATGGCTCGATACCGATCACAGACCTCAATTAAACTACTGTACAGTAGACTGTCTCAATACAGCATCAGACCAGTTATTATCAGCTGACAGAAGGTACAGTCCTCTATACCGCACCAGTACCTGTATTAATTGCTGTACCATTTAGACTGTGCTCTCTATACAGCACAGACCTGTATAATCTGTTGTACAGTAGACTGACTCTCTATACCGCACAGAGCCTGTATTATCTTCTGTAACGGTAGACTTTCTCTATACCGCACAGTACCTGTATAATCTGCTGCATCGGTAGACTTCTCTATAACCCACAGACCTGTATTATCTTTCTGTACGGTAGAACTGACCTCTATAAACCGCACAGACCTGTAATTATCTTGCTGACGGTAGACTGTCTCTATACCCGCACCGACCTGTATATCTGCTGTACATAAGACCTGTCACTATACCGCACCAGAGACCTGTATTATCTCTGTACAGTAGACTGTCTCTATAACGCACATACCTGTATTATCTGCTGTACAGTAGACTGTCTCTCTATACAGCACAGACATGTATTACTTAGCTGTTCAGTATACTGTCTTCTATACCGCACAGTACCTGTATTATCTGCTGACTAACTGTACCGTCCTATACCGCACAGACCTGTATTATCTGCTGTAACGGTAGACTGTCTCTATAACCGGCACAGACCTGTTATTATCTGCTGTACGGATAGACTGACCTCTATACCGCACAGACCTGTGTATTATCTGCTGTACAGTAAGACTGTCTCTATACCGCAGCAGACCCTGTATTATCTGCTTTGTACATAGACTGCTCTATCCCGCACAGACCTGTATATCTTCTGTACAGTAGACTGTCCTCTATAACCTGCGACAGAGAGAAAAACCTTTATTTATCTTCATATACAGTAAACCTGTCTCTATACTGCACATACCTGAATATCTGCAATACAGTCGACTGTCCTCTATACTGCACAGAACCTGTAATTATCTGCTAGTACAGTAGACTGTCTTCATACTGCAACCAGAAACCTGTATTACTGCTGTACAGTAGACCTGTCTCTATACCGAGCACGGAGACCTGTAAGTATCTGCTGATTATGGGGCAGTAGACCTGTCTCTATACCGGCACGGGATGTACAGTAATATCGGGGGGGTATACAGAAGACTGTCTCTATACGTGACTGGGCACAGACCTGTAGACTTGATCGAGCTGGGGTAAGTGTGCAGGGAGCACAGACTAGCTATACTGCACAGACCTGTAATTATCTGCTGTACAGTAAGACTGTCTCATACTGCACAGACCATGTATAATCTGCTGTACATTAGGAACTGTCTCTCTATAACTGCACAGACCTGATTATCTGCTGTAGCATTAGACTGTCATCTATACTCGCACAGAACGACACCTGTATAATCTGCTGTTACAGTAAAACTGTCTCTATACCCGCACAGACCTGTATTATCTGCTGTAACAGTAAATGTCTCTATACCGCACAGAACCTGTATTATCTGCTATACAGTGACTGTCCCCTCTATACTGCACAGACCTGTATTATCTTGCTGTACAGTAGTCTGTCTCTCTATACTGCACCAGACCTTTATTACAGCTGTTACAGTAGACTGATCTCTCATAAACTGGCTCAGACCTGTATTATCCGCTGTACAGTAGACAACTCTATACTGCACAGACCTGTTTATACTGCTGTAATAGAAATCTCTCTATACTGCACAGTACCTGTATTATCTGCTGTACAGTAGACTGCTCGCTATACTGCACAGTACCTGGTAGTAATCTGCTGTAACAGTTAGACTGTCCTCTACACTGCACATACCTGATAAATCTGCTGTACAGTAGAATCTCTCTATTAAAAACTCGCACAACCTTTATTATCCTGCTGTACAGTAACTGTCTCTATACCGCATATACCTGTATTATCTGCTGTACAGTAAACTGCGTCTCTATACTGCACAGACCTGTATATCTGCTAGTACAGTAGACAGTCCTCTCTATAACTGCACAGACCGTGTATTACAGCTGTTACAGTAACCAGTCTCTCTATAACTGCACAGACCTGTATTATCTGCTGTACAGTAGACTGTCTCTATACTGCACAGACCCCTGTAATTATCTGCTGTACAGTAGACTGTCCTCTATCTGCACAGACCTGTATTATCTGCTGTACATAAGAACATGTCTCCTATACGCACAGACCTGTATTATCTGCATGTACAGTATGACTGTCTCTAGTACTGCACAGACCTGTATTATCTGCTGTACAGTAGAACTGTCTTCTATACTGCACAGACCTGTATTCATCTGCTGTACAGTAGACTGTTCCTCTATAACGCACAGACCTGTATTATCTGCAGTAAAGTAGACTGTCTCTCTATACTGCACAGACAATATTAATCTGCTGTACAGTAGGACTGTCTCTCTATAACTGCAGCAGACCTGTATTATCTGCTGTAGCAGTAGACTGTCCTCTATACCGGCACAGACCTGTATAATCTCTGTACAGTAGACTGTCTCTGTACCGGCACAGACCTGTAATTATCTGCTGTAACAGTAGACTGTCCTCCTATACTGCACAGACCTGTATTTATTTGCTGTACAGTAACTGTCTCTATTACCGCACAGACCTGTATTAACTGCTGTACAGTAGACTGTCTCTCTATACCGTCACAGACCTGATTATCTGCTGTACAGTAAACTGTCTTCTATACTGCACAGACCTTTATTATCTGCTGTACAGTAGACTGTCTCTCTATAAACCCGCACAGACCTTATTAATCGCTGTACAATAGACCTGTCTCTATAACCGCACAAACTGTACTACTGCTTGTACATAGACGTCTTCTATAACTGCACAGACCTTTATTATCTGATGTAAGTAGAGCTGTCCTCTCCAATACCGCACAACCTGTATTAATCTGCTGTAAACAGTAGACTGTCTCTACTATACCCCACAGACCTGTATTCTCTGCTGTATAGTAACTGTCTCTATACGCAACAGACTGATTATCTGCTGTACAGTAGACAGTCTCTAATACTGCACATACCTGTAATATCTGCTGTACAGTAGACTTGTCTCTAATAGCTGCACAGACCCTGTAATTATATGCTTTACAGTAGACTGTACTCTATACTGGCACAGACCCTGTATTATCTGCTTAAGTAGACTGTCTTCTATAACTCTTAGCAAGACCTGTATTATCTCTGTACAGTAGACTGTCCTCTCTAACACAGCACAAGACCTGTATTATCTGCGTACAGTAGACTTGTCTCTCTCTCACTGCAACATTGAACCTGATATTATCTTGCTGTACAGTCGACTGTCACTCTATAACTGCACAGACCTTATTATCTGAGCTTGACAGTAACTGTCTCACTATAACCGCAACAGACCTGTAATTATCTGCTGTACATATACTGTCTCTATACTGCACAGACCTGTAATATCTGCTGTACAGTAGACTGTCAATATATAATGCACAGACCTGTATTATCTTCTGTACAGTATACTGTCTCTATAACTGCACAGAACCATATTATCTGATGTAACAGTAGACTGTCTCTATACCGACAGACCTGTATTATCTGCTGTAAAGTAGACTGTCCACTATAACCGCACAGACCTGTATTATCTGCTGTACAGTAGACAGTCTCTATACCTTGCACAGACCTGTACTAATCTGCTGACAGTAGACTGTCTCTCTAAACCGCACATACCCTGTACTTTTATCTGCTGTACATAACTGGTCTCTATACTGCAACAGACCTGTATTAGCAGCTGTACAGTAGACTGTCTCTATAACTGCACAGACTGTAAAATCTGCTGTACAGTATACTGCTCTCTATACTGCACAACCTGTATAATCTGCATGTACAGTTAAGACCTGTCTCTCTATACCGCACAGACCTGTATTATCTGCTGGTACAGTAGCACTGTGTCTCTATAGCTGCCACAGACTGTATTATCTGGCGGTACAGTAGACTGTCTCTATACTGCACAACCTGTATTATATGCTTTAACAGTAGACAGTCTCTCTATAAACCGCACCGTCACAGACCATCAAGTATAACATGCTGAACAGTAGACGTCACTAAACTGGACAGAACCCTGTAATCTTAGCGTACAGAGACTGGTCCTCTCTATACCGCACAAACCTGTATTATCTGATGTATAGTAGACAGTCTCTATACCGCACATATCCTGTATAATCTGCTGTACAAGTAGACAGTCCTCTAACCGCCCAGACCATGTAATAATCTGCTGATACAGTAACTGTCTCTATAACTGCACAGAACACTGTATTAGCTTGCTGTCACAGTAGACTGTCTCTAAACCGCTACAGACCTGTATTATCTCTGTAACATAGACATGACTCTAACCGCGCCAGACCTGTATTTCTGCTGTAACAGGTAGACTTGTCTCTATACCGCACAGAACCTGAATATTGCTTTACAGTAACTGTTTTCTCTATACCGCACAGAACCAGAATTAATCTGCTGTACAGTAAGACAGTCTCTATAACCACCGCACATACCTGTATTATCTGCTGTACAGTAGACTGTCTCTCTATAACCGCACAGACCTGTATTATCTGCTGTACATTAGACTGTCTCTATACACCGCACAGACCTGTAATTATCCTGCAGTAGCGTAAAGACTGTCTCTCATACCAGCACAGACCTGGTATTATCTGCTATAACAGTAGACTGTCTCTATACCGCACAGACCTGTATTATCTGCTGTAGCAGTAGACTGTCTCCCTCTATACCTGCACAGACCTGTATTATCTGCTGTACAGTAGACTGTCTCACTATACCGCACAGACCTGTATTTAGTTCTTCGGTACAGTAGACTGTCTCTATACTGCACAGACCTTGTATTATCAGCTGTACAGTAGACTGTCTCTAATAATACCCTGCACAGACCTGTATTATCTGCTGTACAGTAGACTGTCTCATAAAGCACGGGGGAACTGCCTAGGCGATCGCCTAGACAGTATTATCTGCTGTACAGATACGTCTCTATACTGCACAGACCTTATTATAATGCTTTACAGTAGACTGTCTCTATAACTTTCACAGACCTGTATTATCTGCTCGTACAGCTGACTGTCTCTATACCGCACAGACCTGTAATTATCTGCTGTACAAGTATGACTGTCTCAATACCGTACAGACCAGTATGATCTGCTGTACAGTAGACTGTCTCTATACCGCACAGACCTGTAATTATCTGCTGTACAAGGAGACTTTCTCAATACCGCACAGACCTGTATTATCGCTGTACAGTAGACTGTCTCTATACCGACACAGACCTGTATAATCTGCTTTACGGTAGACAGTCTCTATACCGCACGAGACCTGTAAGAATTATCTCCTGTACAGTAGACTGTCTCTATACCGAACAGACCTGAATAATCTACAGTACAGTAGACTTTCGTCTCTATACTTGCACATACCAGTATTATCCTGCATGAACAGTAGACTGTTTCACTAAACCGCACAGACCCTGTATTATCTGCTGTAACAGTAGACTGTCTCTATACAGCAACAGACCAGTATTATCTGCTGTACGGTAGACTGTCCTCTATACCGCACAGACCTGTATTATCTGCCTGTACCGGTAGACTGTCTCTATATACCGCACAGACCTGTATTATCTGCTGTACATTAGACTGTCTCTCTATACTGCACAGACCTGTATTATCTGCTGTACAGTAGACTGTCTCTATACTGCACAGACCTGTATTATCTGCATTACAGTAGACTGTCTCTATACCGCACAGACCTTATTATCCTGCTGTACAGTAGACTGTCTCTAATACGCACAGACCTTATTATCTCACGTACAGTAAGACTGTCTCTAATACCGCACAGATCCAGTATTATAACTGCTGTACATAGACTTGTCTCTCATACCGCACAGACCCTGTAATATCTGCCTGTACAAGTAGACTGTATCTACCGCACAGACCTTTATATCTGCTGTAAAGTAAGACTGTCTCTATACTGCACGAGACCTGTATTAATCTGCTGTACAGAAGACTGTCCTCTCTATACTGCACAGACCTGATTATCTTGCCTGTACAGTAGATAGTCTCTATAGCTGCACAGACCTGTATTTATCTGCCTGTACAGTTAGACTGCTCTCTATACCGGCATCAAGACCTGTATTATCTTGCTGTACAATAGACTGTCTCTCTATACTGCACAGACCTGTATTATCTGCCTCTAAGTAGACTGTCTCCCTATACCGCACTAGACCTGTATTAACTGCTGTACAGTATTGTGTCTCTATACCGCACAGACCTGTATTATCTGCTGTATCAGTAGAACCCTGTCACTATACACACAGACCTGTATTATCTGCTGTAGCATAATTGTCTCTATAAAAGCCGCACAGACTGTATTATCTGCTGTACAGTAGATTGACTCTAATTTTAAACCGCACAGACCTGTATTATCTTCTGTACATAGACTGTCTCTCTATACTGCACAGACCTGTATTACTGCTGTACATAACTGTCCTCAATAACTGCCACAGACCTGTATAATCTGGCTGTACGTAGACTGTCCTCTATACCAGCACAGACCTGTATATCTGGCTGTACCGTAGATGTCTCTCCAATACGCACAGACACTGTATTATCTGCTGTCCATTAGAGGACGATCTCTATACCGAACAGACCTGTATTTATGTGCAATGTACATGTAGACTGTCTCTCTATACTGCACAGACCTGTATTATCTCTGTACAGTAGACTGTCTTCTATACCGCAACAGCACCTGTATTATCTGCTGTACAGTAGCGTCCTCTATAACTGCACCAGACTGTATTATCCTGCTGTACAGTAGACTGTCTCTCCTATAACCGCACAGACCTTGTATTATCATGCTGTTACAGTAGACACTGTCTCTCTATACCGCACAGACCTGTATATTATCTGCTGTACAGTAGACTGTGTCCCTCTCTATAGCCGCACAGACCTGTATTATCTGCTGTACAGTAGACTGTCTCTATACCGCACACAGACCCTGTATAATCTGCAGTACCAGAAGACAGTGCTCAATACCGCACAGACCTGTATTATCTGCTGTACAGTAGACTGTCTCTCTGTACCGCACAGACCTGTATTATCTGCTGTACAGTAGACTGTCTCTATACTACATGAAAGTATGTATGGAGACATCATGTGTCGTTTGGGGAATGGTCTAGAATTGTTGTCCTAGAATCCACAGCTTTGCCATCATCTGAGGGTTTGTTACAATAGATCAGTGCAGACAATCCTTTGTGAGGTAACTACTGCATCATGGAAGTAACACTGGTTCTATAGATAGACTGATATGAGGTATATATTTGGATATATTGTTAGGTAACTCGATTTGAGGTGGACTTTCCTATCTTCTGGGACGTGCATCTTCCTGGGTTGCCTCATGTGTCCTGGCATCATCCCTCTGACATATCTGCCGCTCCTGACCTGTAATTATCTGAGATATATGGGTTATAATTGGTTGTCAGAGGGAAGCTGCTGTATATCCACAGGGGAAGGGGTTGTCCTCGTGTGACCCGGGTCATGGAAGGGTTAGTATAGGGAACGGCCCAGGTGTAGGGTTGTGTCAGGTTGGGCTGGAGCTGAGCCCCCATATGCAGCAGTAGCTTCTGCTTCTGTTTATGTGACCAATACGGGTTGGAGGAAACCTAGTCCCTCTTTCTGCTCCTCATCTGAGCCCCAATGTCAGGAGTCTGAGTCTGGGCTGTAGATGATTTTTATTCTCCTAAGATTCTTCATCTTCTTCTTTCTTGTTCTCCATCCTCTTTTTTTATTTCTCTCTTCGCTTTCTTCTCCTTCCGATTATTTTTGCTCTATCTCCTCCTGCGCTCTTCTCTCGTTAACCTTCTTCTTCTTTCCCTTTCTTTTCTTTTTCTCCTTCTTCTTCTTCCTCTTGTCTTTACTCTCCTCCCACTTTCTCTTTTTCTATATCTTCTTCTCCTTTCTCGTCTTATTTATCTTCTCCTTTGTCTTCATATTCTTCCTCTTAGATATTTTCTCCTTTCCTTCTTCTTCTTCCTCTACTTTATCTTCTTCTTCTTCGTTCTCTTCTTATTCCACATTTTCTTCTTCATCTTTTTTATCTTTTCCTTTAACCTCTTTCTTCTTTTCCTCTCGCTTCTTCTCCATGCTCTTCTTTTTCTTCTTCGTCTTTTCCATCTTATTCTCCTTTGTTCTTCCTCTTCTGCTTTCTCATCTATCTTTTCCTATTTTCTTCCTCTTCTTTTCCGTCTCCTCCTTTCTTCTTCTTTGTCTTCTTTCTCTCCTTTATCTCCGTCTTTCTCTTTTTCTCCCTCTTCTACCTTTTCTCCTCTTTTGTGTCTTCTTCTGTGCTACTTCTTCCTCTTCTATATCTTTTTCCCATTCTTCTCCATTCTCTTCTTCTTCTTCTTTGTCCTCTTCTCTATCTTCTCCTATATCTTCCTCCTCCTCTTTTTCTCCGTCTTCTTGTCTTTCTTCTCATTCTTCTTTCTCTTCTTCCTCTTTTATATAATCTTCTTCTCGGTCTTCTTCTCCTCCTCCTTCTTTCTTTTTCTTCTCTCTCTTCTACATCTTCTCCTTTTTCTTCTATATCTCCTTCTATCTTTTGTCTTTCCGCTCTTTCCCCTCTTCTTTCTCTTCTTTTTCCCAAATATTTTCCATCGTGTCTTCACATAGATCTGGAACTTTCCATGATTTGTCCAGAAGTGGACGATTCTGAGAAATTGCTGAAACCTCCTTTTCTCTCATTGATTTTAGTATCCCCTAATGCCAGAGTCCAGAGCCCCCCCTCCCCCAATGCTGCGCCCCTGTCCGTCCAGTCTACTTCAGTCTCTTTGGTCAGTAATCAGCTTTATTGTAAACACGGAGTGGAGATCTTCTCTGTATCATCCGTCTGTGTCCTGTTTGGCATCAGCGTATCTGTCCACAACTATATTGGTGAACCAAGACTTGTGAGGCCCTCATAGGTCACCCTGTAACACCCATCATTTATCACCATCAGTCACCCCCACTAGTAATCAGCACCAGTTACTACCATTGTCGTTAACACAAGTCCCATAAGTGATGAAAACTAGTCATTACCAGTTTTTAAACATTTTCTTTTCACACATCACTCCTAGTTACCACTACCAGTCGCCATCAAGACTAGTCAGCACAAGACTCAACATCACCGTTTATTAGCACCAAGATTCATCACCACCCATTACCCCCAGTTACTATCACCAGTCATCATTACCATTTATCACTGCCAGTCACTCCCTCCTTTCAGTAACACTATTCATCACCCCAAGTCACCACCATTAGATATCACCCAATCTAGTCATCACCACTAATCGTAACAACCAGTTACTGCCACATGAGCCGACACTGACAGTCACCACCACCGGTTACCAACATCAGTCACAACAACTGGTCACCATAACTTATCACCAATTCCCAACATTAATTTAAAAAATTAAAAACCACAGTGTCACAACCGTTCATCCCCACCGATGTCCCCAAAATTACATAAGTCTTTAAATCCACCATTCAAAAAAAACCCAGAAACCAGTCTCCCCCAAAAATCACCACGGTTCCCAACATCAGTCTCAATTTATTAAAACACCCTTTTACCACTACCAGTAAAAAACCGTCAGTCCTCAGTCAGTAACACTTGTATCCCACCTCGTATAACCGTCTAGTATAAAACACCGTCATAAAAACTAGTCACCACCTCCAGTAATTAACATGAGTCTGCACCAGCAGTCACAACCATCAGCCATCACTACCAGTTTCCAACATGAGTTACCACCACTAATCATCACCAATCACAAGTCACAACACCAGAGTCATCATCGTCACCCTATAACATCACCAAAACCCAAATCACCCTATTTATTCTAAATATTCCCACCAGTTTTTTACCAATATGCCCCAAAGTTTCAAGACCGGTCAACCACACTAGTCCTTATAACCAGTCACTACTCCAAGTAATTAACACAGGTTCACAACAAAAACTATCACCACCAGTAAAAAAAAACATCAGTTACCACCAGTAGTCATCATAACTAGTTACCACCACTAGCCACCAGGCACCCCCACCAGCCTATAACACTAGTCATCACCACCAGTAGTCAAGACCTTCACTCCTGCCAGTTAATGACACCAGTTCCCACCGTTAGTCACTGGTCATCACCACCAGTAGTCATCGTAACTAGTTACCACCACTAGCCATCAACACCAGGCACCCCCACCAGCAATCCAGCCCTTCACTCCCGCCAGTCAATAACACCAGTTCACACCAGCACTGACAAGGCATCACAACCAGTTACAAGTCTGTGTTCTAACCTCTTCTGAAATCACCTACATTTCAGGCTTTCATATGGACACTTTTCAGGTCACTGTTATCATTTTGTAGTTTTGTCTTGAACCTCTTGGGCTCTGATACAAAATTGGGGGGCCCCAAATCTGAGCTTTCATTTCGTGTCCTGGCTTCCCTGATTGGGGGAGAGGGACATTTTGTAGCTCCAGGGACTGGGTGCGAAAACTATCTCAGACCAATGGTGGAAGGGACATGGACGCTCCCATCTGGTGACCAGCAGCATCCTCCAGGCAAATCATTTCCACATTACACAAATTCCTGATGGCCGCTCAATACCGAGGCTGATTATTAGGTCTCGCTCGGGGCTGAGAGAAATTCTTCCTCTTGGTTATTGATTGTGTTGTCACATTTATCAGAATCAGAGGAAGTAATCAGCCTGGAGACAGATAAGAGGAATCCCTGGAGACGGAAAGAGCAAAAAACGTCAATATAATCCAATTATAACACAAGAGAAATAGAATAAAATGTAACATAATAGAATGAAAAGTCATATAATATAATACAATGAAACAGAATAGAATAAATACTCATAATATAAAAGAATAGAATGTAGTGTCAGATAATATAATACAACAGTAATAGAATAGAATGAATACTCATAATATAATGCAAGAGGAATAGAATAGACTATAGTGTCATATAATATAATCCAATTATAACACAAGAGAAATAGAATAAAATGTAACAGAATGGAATGAATAGTCATATAATATAAAAGAATAGAATATAGTGCCAGATAATATAACACAACAGTAATAGAATAGAATGTAGTGCTAAATAATATAATTAAAAAAATACAATGTACTGTCATGTAATATGATACAATGTAACACAATAGAATGTAGAGTCAGATAACATAATGCAAGAGTAGTAGAATAAAATGTAACAGAATAGAATGAATAGTCATATAATATAAAAGAATAGAACGTAGCCATATAGTACAATGTAACAGAATAGAATTTGTGCCCTTATAATACAAATAATAGGAATAATAGCCTATAAATTATACAATGTAACAGAATAGAATGTGGTCATATAATATAAAATAATAGAATAAATAGCCATATAATATAATACAATGTAACAGAATAGAATGGCGGTTCAGGGACCAGATGGTCTCCATGTCCTGGACCAGTGCATCTGCCGCCAGAACCTCAGACGGGGATGCCAGCGGGAGAGGTGCGCCGGGATGCAGGCCGTACACGATGTAGAAAGGAGAGGCGCCCGCGGATTCAGAATCTAGGGAATTGTAGGAAAATTCCGCCCATGGAAGCAGGTTGGACCAGTCATCTTGTCGAGCCGAGATGAAGTGGCGTAGGTAACATCCCAGAACCTGGTTGACTCTCTCCACCTGAGGGTGGTAAGCTGAGCAGAAATCAAGCTTCACCTGGAGTTGAGAACAAAGGGCCCGCGAGAATTTGGAAACGAACTGGACCCCCCGATCCGAGACGATCTGCAGGGGAAGTCTGTGCAAACGAAAAATGTGGTGAAAAAGCAGCTCGGCCAGGTGCGGGGCAGACGGCAGGCCTGGCAATGGGACAAAATGCGCCATTTTGGAAAACCGAGCTGTGACCACCCAGACAATGGTGTTACCGGACGAAGGAGGAAGATTGGTTACAAAGTCCATCACCATGTGAGACCATGGTTGGCTAGGGAAGGGTAGTGGGTGCAATAGCCCCGCCGGTTTGTGACGAGGTATCTTGTTGCGGGCACAGGAGGTACACGACTCAATGAACTCCTTGACATCTTTAGCGAGGTCCTGCCACCAATAGGAGATCAGGAGAAACGTATTGCGAGCACCGGGATGACCGGCCACCAATGAGCAGTGTTCCCACTTCAGGATACGCCTACGGAGTGCAGGGCTTATGTATGTCTTCCCCGGCCGGACTTTCCGGAGGTCGATGGGAGCTGCGGAGATAAGACGCTCTGGAGGGATTATGTGTTCAGGAGACACTTCTTCACCCACCACATCGGAGGCACGGGAGAGGGCGTCTGCCTTCACATTCTTTTCCGTGGGACGCAAGTGAATCTGGAAGTTAAACCGGGAGAAAAAGAGCGACCACCTAGCCTGGCGCGGATTGAGCCGCTGAGCCGTCTGGAGGTACTGGAGGTTCTTATGATCTGAGTAGATACAGATGGGACGTCGGGCACACTCCAGCAGATAACGCCATTCCTCCAATGCCAGTTTAATGGCTAACAGCTCCCGGTCTCTGATAGTGCAATTTCTTTCCGCCGGCGAGAACGTCTTGGAAAAGAAGCCATACGTGACCGTTTTGCCCGTGGGTCCCTTTTGCATGAGGACTGCTCCAGCTCCAACTGACGAGGCATCTACTTCAAGCGAGAAGGGCTTCGCGGGGTCCAGCCACGACAGGATAGATGCGGTAGCAAAGGCGGTTTTTAGTTTAGTGAATGCCTCCTCGGCCTCGGAAGGCCAGCTGCGTGGATTAGCGTTTTTCTTCGTGAGGGCCACAATAGGAGCCACCAGCATTTAGAAGTGTGGGATGAACTGCCTGTAATAATTGCAGAAACCCAGGAACCACTGTATGGCCCGGAGACCGACTGGGCATGGCCATTGCAACACGGCCGACAACTTGGCTGAGTCCATCCGTAGGCCCTGGTCAGAGAGGATTTAGCCAAGAAAGGGGAGACTTGTCTTGTGAAAGAGGCACTTCTCGAGCTTGGCATACAGACGGTTAGCCCGTAAAGGCCCGAGAACTTGTCGCATATGGGCCTGGTGGGATTCTGGATGTCATCCAGATAGACGAGCACACAGGTGTACAGGAGGTCTCTGAAGACCTCCTGGAAGACTGCAGGGGCATTACAGAGTCCGACGGGCATGACCAGGTACTCGAAGTGCCCATCTCGAGTATTAAAACCCCCGTTTCCACTTTTTCTCCCTCACGAATCCAAATCAGGTTGTAGGTCCTCGTAGGTCCAGTTTGGAGAAAATCTTGGCCCCACGGGAGCGGTCAAAAAGCTCGGTAATCAACAGAAAGGGGGTATCGATTCTTTTTGGTGATTTTTTGGGAGACTGCGGTAATTGATACATGGACGTAGGGATCCATCCTTCTTCGTTACGAAAAAGAACCCGGCACCAGCCGAAGAGGTGGACTTACGAATAAACCCCCTCTGGAGGTTCTCTTTGATGTAGGCGGACATCGCCAAGGTCTCAGGCACAGACAGAGGGTAAAGCCTGCCCCGAGGAGGAGATGTTCCAGGCAGAAGGTCAATAGGGCAGTCATAGGGGCGATGTGGAGGCAAGGTCTCCGCTTGCTTCTTGGAGAAGACGTCAGCATACTCTTGATACGGAGCGGGAAGACCCGCCAGAGGCTTAGACGGTGCTGGAGAAGCGGTAAGCACTGGGCGAGGTGTCACCAAACAGCGAAACCGACACTCTGGCCCCCAACGCAGGACTTCGCCCGTCTGCCATTCGAGCACCGGAACATGGCGCTGCAGCCACGGAAGATCCAGAAGGATGGACGAGGAAGACCGGGGTAACACGAAAAACGTAAGTCTCTCCTTATGAAGTGCCCCCACTTGAAGGGACAATAGCTCAGTACGGTAGCGGACTAGATCGCTGAGGATCTCCCCACTGACAGAGGAGATGGCCAGAGGTTTCTCCAGGCGGATCACAGCGAGGCTATGTTGAGACACCAGGGCAGCGCCCAAGAAATTTCCAGCCGACCCAGAGTCCAAGAAGACTGAGGCTTGAAAGTGGGTACCAGATCCAGTGCCGAACAGGACGGGTATGTACAAACGAGGAGAGGGGCTGCTCACACCTAGGGACACCTCTCCCACGAAGCCTAGGTGCGTTCGTTTCCCGGTCGCTGCGGACGGAGCGGGCAACCCCTGAGGAGATGTTCTGGGCTGCCGCAGTAGAGACATAGATTCTCCTTACGCCGTCGGTTAAGTTCCTGCGGAGTCAGGTGGGCTCTATCCACTTGCATGGCCTCTTCCATGGCTGGCTGGGAAGGAGGCAGTGGAGGCCGTAGAAACACCGGCGCAAAACGATGGAGACGACGTGTTCGGACCGGTTCATGCTCTTGGCGGAGCTCCCCACGTCTACTCCGCAAAAACGGATATCAATCGGGCGCCAAAATGGATGAGTTCACTTAATGAAGACGGAGAGTCCCGGGTGGAAAGGCATCCCTTTAAACTGGCTGGAAAGGCCCTTTTTGAAACGTGGCGCCACAATGCTGCATTGTTCCAAGCCGCTCGATGCTATGTGTGCCGGAATTTGCACGGCGTAGTCACCTACGGAGGAGTTCCCTTGCTGCAGGTTCAGCAATGCGGTCTCAGCAGACGAAGTGCGGGCGGGCTCTTCGAAGACACTGCGGAACTCCTGCAGAAATGTCACAAGATCAGCCGTGACCGGATCGTCTCGGTCCCAGAGTGGAGTTGCCCAGGCCAGGGCTTTTCCAGAGAGGAGACTGACCACAAAGGCCACCTTGGATCTTTCCGACGGGAACTGACCAGCCATAAGTTCCACGTGGAGGGAGCACTGGGTGATGAAGCCCCTGCAGGCCTTTGGAACCCCATCAAATTTTGTCGGCATGGACAACCGGAGTTTGGGGCCGTCTGGAGCGACTGCCACGGGAGGAACCACTGCAGCCGACTGCTGCTGCTGCTGAGTGGTGAGGAGCTGCTGCATCATAGAGGAGAGCTGCTCGAGCTGCTGCGCTTGCTGCGCGATCTGCTTCGATTGCTGGACCATGATGGTGGTGATGTTGGAGACGCTCGGTAGAGGCAACTTGGCGGGATCTATGGCCGGATCTTACTGTCACGGTTGGAGGTAGTGGATCCTCTGGACCACCGCAAGCGATGGTGTAAGCCGTACCAGGGGACGGAATCTAAGTAGAACCCGGTTTTCACCAGAGCCCGCTGCAAAGCGGGATGGACTTGCTGCGGGCTGGAGTCTACCAGGTCGCTACCCCTGACGTGACTTGCTTGCAGAGGCAGCCGAGGTGTAGCGTGGTACAAAAATGGAAGGCAGGCTCCTTGTCGGTGACAGGCAGGAAGGTCAGGGCAGGCGGCAGAGGTTCGTGGTCAATGGACGGAGGCAAACGGTACGGTACACGGCTAATCAGAACAAGGCTTCAGGAACGCTTTCTATATAGGCAAAGGGCACTAAAGATCCGGCGCTGGGCACAGGAAGAGGCAGGCTTAAATAGGGGCAGCGACCAGCAATAGCCAATTACCGGTGCGCTGGCCCTGTAAATTTAACACTGCCAGCGCGGGCGGGACTGCGTGCGCCAAGGGACAGAGACAGCCAGAGCAGGAGCGTGGCCGGGTATGTGAGACTGGGCACCGGCAGGGGAACGAGCGCGCCCGCGACCCGACGTGCGGGAGGCGGCGCCGCTCAGCAGCGGGGCACGGATGCGACTCGGGACGAGGGCAATAACACAACAGTAATAGAATAGAATGTAGTGTCATATGAAATAATACAATGTCACCTCATTGTTACGGGTACTACATGCATGCGCCTCTGTTGCGTGTGGCTCTGCATCCTGCATGTCGGGATATGGGCACTCTCTGATGCCTGCTCGGTGAACTCACCTCTCCTCGCTCCCTGCTCTGTCTCTGCCGGCCGGTGCGCGTGTCCACTCCCTAGGGCTCTGTGAAATCTAAATGGCCAGTGCACTCCCCAGTAGTTGGGTAATTGCCGGGTGCTGACCCTATATTACGCAGCCGTCCTCTGATTTCCCTGCTGGATCTTTAGTGCCCTGTAACCTACTGAGAAAGCATTCCCTAGTGATGTTGTCTTCTACTGTGTTCCAGATTTTCTTGCCTTCGTCCCTTGACTACAATTCTTGCCACATGACCCGACTTTCCTGCCTGTTCCGGCCTACGAGCCTGCTCAGTGTAACGGACCAGAGTAGTGGATCCACTGGGCCAGCGCAAGCGGTGGTACAGGCCACACCAGGGAGCGGAGTCTAAATGGGTGCCGGTTTTCACCAGAGCCCGACACAAGGCGGGATGGACTTGCTGCGGCGGGAGTCTACCAGGTCGCTACCCCTGATGTGACTTGCTTGCAGTGGCAACCGAGGCGCAACGCAGTTCAGGAATGGTAGACAAACTCATAGTCGGGGACGGGCCAGAAGGTCAGGGCAGGCGGCGAATAATCATGGTCGAAGAACGTAAGTCGGAGGGACTGGTACATGGGAACGGCAATACGGAACACAGAAAGGCTTCCTCGCATAGGTACGGGCACTATGGATTCGGTAAGTACCTAACGGAGGTGGGACTATGGTATAGGACCAGCGGCTGGCAATCAACCAATTACCGGCACGCTGGCCCTTTAAATCTAGGAGAGCTGGCGCTGGTACCACATTACATCTCGGCCGTCACCACAGACAAGTTGCGCCGGCTCTGGTTAAAACCAGCGACCCCGAAGACTCCGCTCCCTGGTGTGACTTACACCATTGCTTGCGGTGGCTCAGTGGATCCACGATCTGCGGTTCTTACAGTAACAGAATGTAGTTTAATATAATATAATACAATGTAATAGAATAGAATGTAGAGTCATATAAAATAATACAATGTAACATAATGGAATGTAGCGTAATGTAATATGTTGTAACAGAATAGAATGTAGTGCCATATAATACAATGTAACAGAATATAATGTAGTGCCATATAATACAATGTAACATAATGGAATGTAGTGCCATATAATACAATGTAACAGAATAGAATGTTGTGCCATATGATACAATGTAACAGAATAGAATGTAGTGCCATATAATACAATGTAACATAATGGAATGTAGTGCCATATGATACAATGTAACAGAATAGAATGTAGTGCCATATGATACAATGTAACAGAATAGAATGTAGTGCCATATGATACAATGTAACAGAATAGAATGTAGTGCCATATAATACAATGTAACAGAATAGAATGTAGTGCCATATGATACAATGTAACAGAATAGAATGTAGTGCCATATAATACAATGTAACAGAATAGAATGTAGTTCCAAATAATACAATGTAACATAATGGAATGTAGCGTAATGTAATATATTGTAACAGAATAGAATGTAGTGCCATATAATACAATGTAACATAATGGAATGTAGCGTAATGTAATATATTGTAACAGAATAGAATGTAGTGCCATATAATACAATGTAACAGAATATAATGTAGTGCCATATAATACAATGTAACATAATGGAATGTAGTGCCATATAATACAATGTAACATAATGGAATGTAGTGCCATATAATACAATGTAACAGAATTGAACGTAGTGCCATATAATACAATGTAACATAATGGAATGTAGTGCCATATAATACAATGTAACATAATGGAATGTAGAGTAATGTAATATATTGTAACAGAATAGAATGTAGTGCCATATGATACAATGTAACAGAATAGAATGTAGTGCCATATAATACAATGTAACATAATGGAATGTAGTGCCATATAATACAATGTAACATAATGGAATGTAGTGCCATATGATACAATGTAACAGAATAGAATTTGGTACAATACACACATGGACACAATTGTTGTTCCCTTTCTATTAAAGAAAGAAAAACTTGAAATTGACAAAAGTAATATTAAATGTAAATTTACAAAGACTCACTAATGACAATCAGACTTTGGGGCAGATTTAGCAATAGAGCCTAAATCTAGAACTGTTTAGACTTTCTTACAACGTGTCACATTTATTTAGTGTTCATGACTCTAGCGCAGGTTAGCACGGTCTAGTCTTACCTCACACCTTTTTAAAGTTTGCTTGCTTTATGCCACCAACTGCGCCCACATTTTGTTGCATTCTAAGCCACGCCCCTTTCAGCTGAGGATACACCCATTTGTCGAGGCCACGCCGTTTTCATCAGACAAGGAGCATAAGTGTCTAGAAACTTTCTAAAACATATCATAAATGTGTTCAAATGTGGAAGGGAGAGGCATGGACCGCACATCCTCACACATGGACCAGCACTCCTCCCCATTTGGCCCAGGTGTTTTTAATTAGCAGTAGTCTGTATAGGGGTTAATGCTTTGCTCCTTTCAGTCTGCTTGCAGGGAGCCCAGGAGAGGTAAGCTGTGTCAACCTTTCCTGTGTTTGTGCTGTGTGGCGGCCATTGCTGCTGTGATGCTATGCTTGTGGAGTGGAGCAGCCCAGAGGCGGGGGGCTAGGCCTGGCAGCAGTGGTGCAGACCACTGGCTTGTACCCCTTGCAGGTGTGGTTATTGCTGCGGTGGTGGCCGCTATGCAGTGCTATACCCATTAGTTTAGGGACTCACTTTAAAGAGGTCGCCGCGACGTGGCAAGTGGGCCTATACTGTGTGGTCAAAAAATATACTAAGACCCTCCTGTTCATTTTTGTAAAGTTTTGCTGAGAAGCATTAGATCAACGTATAGTGTGAGGATGTGCGGTGCATGCCTCTCCCTTCCACATTTGGTATCATAAATGTGGCGTAAAGCTTTTACAATATGTTATTATTACTGCAAATTGTGCCAGAATTCTGGCGCAGTAACTTTCATACATATTAAGCTTTGGGTTTAAATTGTAATTCAACCGAAAAATTTCAAAAAATATCATTTTAATTTGACAATTGGGACAAATTAGAATCACAGGTGTCTCCAAATTTGTAATCAGTCAGTCTGCATATTGAAAAGGTGAAAAGTAGTCACTGTGCTGTTTGGTATCATAATGTGTACCACACTGAACATTGACCAAAAGAAGCTAAGGAGAGTTGTCTCAAAAAGTTTGAAAGAAAATATTAGAAAAATATAATAAAAATAAAGGCTATATGATATCTATAAACAGCTTAAGTTTCTGTTGTTAAAGCTGCACATATTATTTAAAAGTTTAAAGTCTGTGGGACTGTAGCCGACCTCCCCGGATGTGGCCGAAAGAGGAACATTGATGACAAATTGAAGAGATGGACAATACAAATAAGAATCAAAGAGCTTCCAAAAAGATTAGAGGTGAACTCCAAGATGTCAGATCGCACCATCCATATATCCATATATATTGCCAAAGTGGACAAAAGACCGAAAGGCATAAAAATTATAAGAAAGCGAGACTGGAATTTGTCAAAGTGCATATTGACAAGCTGAAAAACTTCTGGGAGAATGTCCTTTGGACAGGAGAGACAAAACTTTTGGCAAGTCCCATCAGCACAATGCTACAGACGCAAAAGTGAAGCAAAGAAAGAACATTGTACTGCTGTGTGTATAATACAACAGCAATGTAATAGAGTGTAGTGTAATATAACAGCAATGTAATAGAATGTAGTGTAATATAACAGCAATGTAATAGAGCATAGTGTAATATAACAGTAATGTAATAGAGCACAGTGTAATACAACAGTAATGTAATAGAGCACATTGTAATATAACAGCAATGTAATAGAGCATAGTGTAATATAACAGCAATGTAATAGAGCATAGTGTAATATAACAGCAATGTAATAGAGCACAGTGTAATATAACAGCAATGTAATAGAGCATAGTGTAATATAACAGCAATGTAATAGAGTGTAGTGTAATATAACAGCAATGTAATAGAATGTAGTGTAATACAACAGTAATGTAATAGAGCACATTGTAATATAACAGCAATGTAATAGAGCATAGTGTAATATAACAGCAATGTAATAGAGCATAGTGTAATATAACAGTAATGTAACAGAATGTAGTGAAACAAAGTATAATACAATGGAAATGTAAAAGAGTAGAATGCAGCGTAATATAATATATTGCTACAGTAACATAATAGAACAATATTGAAATAGAATGTAGTGTAACAATATAATTCTACAGTAATGTAATAGAGTGTAGTGCATTGATTGTAATACAATGTTACAGAAGCCAATAAGGTGAAGGTTCTCCTCACCCTCCTCCATGGGAGGGTCTGATAAGTCTGGTGACGCGGCATTTGTGGGGACTGCGGACCCTGGAGTCAGAATTACACTCTAGAAGTCATGGTTTTGCAGTTTCGGCCCCTCTCCGGCTGCCTCCTCGTTACGTCTCCTCACACTCTCAATGAGAGGTCACCTGAACCTGAATGGCTTTGATCAGGTCCCTGCACCCTTCAGAGGCTCTCACCTTCCCTCTCATCCATGCACCATAGACCGGCCCCACGCCCAGGTCCCCGGATTATATAATCCTCTGGTTCTCAAATCCGGATAATTCACTGAGTAATGTACATCAGATACTGTATTGTGCATAGGTCTATATACTGTACATATATACTGCACTAGGTGTATACGCTCATTGCATATCTACCTATATAGAAATATACATACTTTACTCTGCATGTGTATCTATACTGTGTTATGTCTGTGTCTATAACACCCACAGCTGCTGGAGGGGGCAGGGGCCATAGAACCAACACCACCATCCAGGGGCCCCACATGCTGACTGCACCCACAGCTGCTGGAGGAGCCATAGAGCCAACACCACCATCCAGGGGCCCCACATGCTGACTGCACCCACAGCTGCTTGAGGAGCCATAGAGCCAACACCACCATCCAGGGGCCCCACATGCTGACTGCACCCACAGCTGCTGGAGCCAACACCACCATCCAGGGGCCCCACATGCTGACTGCACCCACAGCTGCTGGAGGAGCCATAGAGCCAACACCACCATCCAGGGGCCCCACATGCTGACTGCACCACAGCTGCTGGAGGGGCGGGTCCATAGAACCAACACCACCATCCAGGGGCCCCACATGCTGACTGCACCCACAGCTGCTGGAGGAGCCATAGAGCCAACACCACCATCCAGGGGCCCCACATGCTGACTGCACCCACAGCTGCTGGAGGGGACATAGAGCCAACACCACCATCCAGGGGCCCCACATGCTGACTGCACCCACAGCTGCTGGAGGGTCCATAGAGCCAACACCACCATCCAGGGGCCCCACATCCGGACTGCACACACAGCAGCGGGATGCGCCATAGAGCCAACACCACCATCCAGGGGCCCCCACATGCTGACTGAACCCACAGCTGCTGGAGGAGCCATAGAGCCAACACCACCATCCAGGGCCCCCACATGCTGACTGCACCCACAGCTGCTGGAGGGCCATGGAGCCAACACCACCAATCCAGGGGCCCCACATGCTGACTGCACCCACAGCTGCTGGAGGTTCCATAGAGCCAACACCACATCCAGGGCCCCACATGCTGACTGCACCCACAGCTGCTGGAGGAACCATAGAGCCAACACCACCATCCAGGGGCCCCACATGCTGACTGCACCCACAGCTGCTGGAGGGGACATAGAGCCAACACCACTATCCAGGGCCCCACATGCTGACTGCACCACAGCTGCTGGAGGGTCATAGAGCCAACACCACCATCAGGGGCCCCACATGCTGACTGCACCCACAGCTGCTGGAGGCGACATAGACCCAACACCTCCATCCAGGGGCCCCACATGCTGACTGCACCCACAGCTGCTGGAGGGGCCATAGAGCCAACACCACCATCCAGGGCCCAACATGATGACTGTAAGATTGGGTTCTGCCCAAATTGGGTGAGTACACTGTGGAGTCCTGACCACTGACCTCATCTGAGGGTCTGATGGAGTTCATAGCAATGGTCTGAAACTGGACGTCCTCCAAGTCCGTGTTCATACAAGTGGAAATTTCCACTTCCTCACTTCATAGTAATGTTTATGGACGAAGCACGAATATAGACTTTACTATGGACGTTTCCATTGCAGCCGATGAGTAAAGCGAGGCACTGAGGCGGCTGCTCTTATATTGTTGCATTAAGACCACTACGGGTTTATGTATCTCGCAGTCATGTAGGACTTGAGGGTTTTTGAATACATGGTCCAGACTCTAGAGGAATTGTTTCTGGATCTTTGCAGTTATTTTGGCTCCTGGGAAGACTCATCGCTCCTCCATATGCAGATAATGGATCTCACTGTGGCCCCTGGAGCCTTAGATTAAGCCAAGACTCCTCTCATTAGGACCCTAAACTGAAAAAACTTCCTTATTTGATGAAATCTGCCGACAAGAGGAGAGATGAGAAGGACTGAGCGCTGGTCAGGGCTGGACTGGGACTAAAAACACCCCCTATTAAAGATTTAGGTATATGGGCACCTATTATATAGATATATAGGCCCCCATTATATAGATATATAAGCCCCCATTATATAGGTATTTAAGCCCCCAAGTAGGCAGCTAGGTACATAGGCCCCCATTATATAGGTACATATGCCACCATTATATAGGTATATAGGCCCCCTTTATATAAGTACATAGGCCCCCATTATATAGGTATATAGGCCCCTGTTATATAGGTACATAGGCCCCCATTATATAGGTATATAGACCCCCACTATATAGGTACATAGGCCCCCATTATATAGGTATATAGGCCCCATTATATAGGTATATAGACCCCCGTTATATAGGTACATAGGCCCCCATTATATAGGTACATAGGCCCCCATTATATAGATATATAATGGGGGTCATATTAGGTCATAGCCCCCAGGTAGGCAGGTAGGTATATTGGTCCCCGATTCTTTATAGAACCTTCATCCTAATAATATTAAAAATAAAATAAATTAAAATATAAATAAAATATATAAAATAAATTAAAATAACCTTCTCCCATTCCTTTGTGTGCAGATAATGGATCTCACTGGAGCTTAAGATGTGTTTATGACTCATCTATAATATTAAAAAAAAAAAAAAAATTAAACAAAAAAATAAATACCCCTTCCCTCAGGCTAGATCCTTGACCTCTTAAGACCGAAACACAAACAAAAAAATCTTTATGTGACCTAATCTGCTGAGAAGAGGAGAGATGAGAAGGACTGAGCTCTGGTAAGGACCGGACTGGGACTAAAAAAGGCCCCTTACAAAACAGCTCGGTACATAGACCCCCATTAGGTAGATATATAGGACCCCAATTAGGTAAGTATTTAGGCCCCCTATTAGGTAGGTATATTAGCCCCCAAGTATGAAAGTATATAACCCCCCCCATGATGTAGGTATATCGGCCCCCAAGTAGGCAGGTAGGTATATAAGCCCCTATTTCTTTATAGAGCCCTCATTCTAATAAAATTAAAAATAAATGACAATCCCCTCTCCCCCCTTGTGTCCGGCGGGCAGTGTGGCGTCATCACATCGTCTCTGCCAGGGTGCTACTTCCAGGATCCTGGAGGCCATAAGCCTTGGGCAGGGGGACTGAGGCTCAAAGACTGGAAATGGCAGCGGTGCCGGTGGCGTCACTACATCCGGCTGCCTGAGCCGCTTATTTGTGTAGGATGCAGTCCCCAGGAACGGCTGACGGGTCAGGGAGCAGATGACTCCCTGCTCCGCCATAGTGTATGCACGTCCTGAGTACGCACCTCAGAGCTCGGGGTCAAACAGGTGATTTGCTGGTTTAGCAGTAACTTATTGCTCTTGGAGGTGCAGCCGCTGCCGGAAATTGGATGTGCAGGGGGGCAGACACTTCTCATGAGCTCCCACTATATCCCCATACGCCTGCGGTGACATCAGGAGGGGTTGGAGGGACACCACATACGTCACTCGCTGCTATCAGCTGGAATCTCAAGAGAGCAAATATTGGGCTGTGAGTGGGGAGGGGGGTCAGCATTCACTGTTATTTGCCTCGGCCCCTTCACTCATGACTCCAGTATTCCAAGTGGAAGATGAGAAGAGCAGGACATAGCAGTGAGGACATTCCAGACCAGGACCGTCCCTGATCCTCCACCTGTGGCCTCACTGCATAGTATATACCAGTCATATATAGAATTTTCTTTGCTGATACATTGTAGCAAACCCTCAGAACAGAAGTTTATGACAAGGATTCTCTTCACTGATACATTGTAACAAACAGGACGACCTTTGCAGATCTTAAGAGATTGAGGGACGGAAGTCAAGGTTTCCCAGACTGGTCTGGAGTCCGGTAACCTTCACCTGGGGGGCGCTGGAGCCTCAGGAAGGGTGAGCGGCCAGGACGGGGTTAACGGAGCCGCTTCCCAGGGGCATAATTGGAAGGAAACGTCTCGCCATTAGGCGGCTGCGGCCGGGACCTCGTCCAGATACAATTGCTTCACCTTTCTTCTTTTCTTCATATTAACTCTGAAGTCCTGAGAGCGGCGCAAATCCTGGGATGAAAGGAGCAGCCCATTGTCCGCAGCGGGCCCCCGACCCCCAGACCAGGATCCGCCGCTCCCCCGGGAGGGACACAGGGGCTCAAGAATACCAAAAGACGCTGTGCTCCAGAAAAAGCTTTCCCCCCTCAGTCCCAAGTAAAAACCAACAGATAATGGGTTTTGATTCCCCCGCATTCCTATTAGCACCACAGATAATTTGGGGTAAAATCCCCTGCAAAGCCATTAGCACCCAGATAATGGAGTAGAAGTCACCTGCATCCTAAGAAAACCCCAAAACACAGGGTAAAATCCTAGTACAGAAATGGAGTAAGCCCGCAGTCCAAAATAACCAAATACCACAGTGATAACTCTATCTGACGCACAGAATTCATAGGAGAGCATGTCCTGCAGGGTCCTATCACACCACAGATCCCAGGACACACTCTAGAGTAAGAAATAGGAGTCTCAGAAGTTCCCTCAGTCCCATGTAACACCACAGATAAACATGATAACTCATCTGTAGCACACAGATAATGGAGTAGATGTTCACCTGCAGTCCTAAGTAACACCACAGATAACACAGTGATAACTCTCTGTACACAGATAAATGGAGTAGATGTTCCCTGCAGTCCTATGTAACACCACAGATAACACAGTGATAACTCTCTGAGCACAGATAATGGAGTAGATGTTCCCTGCAGTCCTATGTAACACCACAGATAACACAGTGATAACTCTCTGAGCACAGATAATGGAGTAGATGTTCCCTGCAGTCCTATGTAACACCACAGATAACACAGTGATAACTCTCTGAGCACAGATAATGGAGTAGATGTTCCCTGCAGTCCTATGTAACACCACAGATAACACAGTGATAACTCTCTGAGTATAGATAATGGAGTAGATGTTCCCTGCAGTCCTATGTAACACCACAGATAGCAGTGATACCTCTCTGAGTACAGATAATGGAGTATACCACCCTTTTCCATGAGATGGTTCCTCGATGCCTCTACCATAGGAGCTAATGCCTGCCCCCATTCCTCCAATAACGCAGGGTGCACAGACAACAAGCTGGACGGCCCCTGTGCTCGAGTCCACAGGATCTGGTGTCCATGGTTTCCAAAAGAATTTCGCATTTTGATTCATCCATTCACAGAACACTTTCCCATTTTGCTTCAGTCCTTTGTATATGAACTTAGGCCCAGAGAAGACGGCAGCGTTTCTGGATTGTGTTCCTGAGCCCGTGCAGTGATTCCTGGAAGTATTCCTGAGCCCGGGCAGTGATTCCTGGAAGTATTCCTGAGCCTGGGCAGTGATTCCTGGAAGTATTCCTGAGCCTGGGCAGTGATTCCTGGAAGTATTCCTGAGCCCGGGCAGTGATTCCTGGAAGTATTCCTGAGCCCGTGCAGTGATTCCTGGAAGTATTCCTGAGCCCGGGCAGTGATTCCTGGAAGTATTCCTGAGCCCGTGCAGTGATTCCTGGAAGTATTCCTGAGCCCGTGCAGTGATTCCTGGAAGTATTCCTGAGCCCGGGCAGTGATTCCTGGAAGTATTCCTGAGCCCGTGCAGTGATTCCTGGAAGTGTTACTGAGCCTGGGCAGTGATTCCTGGAAGTATTCGTGAGCCCGGGCAGTGATTCCTGGAAAATGTTACTGAGCCCGGGCCCGTGATTCCTCGAAGTATTCCTGAGCCCGGGCAGTGATTCCTGGAAGTATTTCTGAGCCTGGGCAGTGATTCCTGGAAGTGTTCCTGAGCCCATGCAGTGATTCCTGGAAGTATTCCTGAGTCTTTGCTGTGATTCCTGGAAGCATTCCTGAGCCCGTGCAGTGATTCCTGGAAGTATTCCTGAGCCCATGCAGTGATTCCTGAAGTATTCTGGCCGTGCAGTGTTCCTGGAAGT
>JAODAL010047265.1:0-30112 GCA_025379985.1 Phyllomedusa bahiana | reverse complement strand
GAAATTTAAAAATTTACTGAATAAAAGTGGGTTTTGCAGCAAAAAAGAGACCTGCAGTTACTAGAAATGATGTTTATCCAATATATTCAGGCTGCCCAATATCCAGGAAATATTTCAATAGCAAACTGTTAATAATAAAGATATTCCACTACAATGTCTACACTAAGTCTTGGTGAACTTTATCCAGTGTTCTTTAAAGATTGAGCTTGTCTGTGTTCGCCCGCGGGGGGGGGGCCCCCCGGCTCCCACCGCCGTGAATTTACAGTGGTAGTTTATGCTTTAAAATTCTCTCGCTAACTACATAAAATGTTCAAATCCCTAATGTAACTAAATTGGAAGGATCACAGCTAATAGTAGAGGTTTCTCTGTGCAGAAATAGACTAATTTCGCTGAGCTGTTTGGCCACAGGCAGAACGCAGGTCCTATCCCTATGAGACGCTGAGAGACACTGAGGCTGAAACAGGAAACGCTGTTCTATGTAAAACGAGGTCATGTGATTTTTCCAGCCAATCGCAACCATACACATCCCAGTCATGACGTCGCACACACATCTCACCCTGCTCTATTCTGTAATCTGATTTGCTGGCCGCCAAAATTACAGGAAGCGCGAAAAAGGCGCGATCTTAATAGATGATGCACAGATTTTAACCTTAATTATCGCATGATCTGGAAATTTCGATCACCATAAAAACCTTGCCGATTTCAACTTTGTCGATAAAAATCGCTCAACACTAAAAATCATGTTTATTTCTTTATTTTCGTTAGCCAAGGATCAATAGTATGGGTGCAACGAAAATAAAGAAATAAACATGATTTTATTGATGTAATATTTTTTTTCGTTTCCCCCATATTATTATTCATTTTATATACACATCGGTACAACTTCTGTAGTGTTATAATTTGATTTCGGCCATGTACAGTTTTATTTCAGATTGCATTAGAAAACCCATAGGAGCATCGCTTGCTCTCCCATTGGTCCAAATAACGGCGCCTCTTTTAACTTAGCCAATCACAGAGCGCGCTCAGAATTTCTTTTCCCCATAGAACTCTATAGAAAGTAGATCGCGCTCTGATTGGCTAAGCTGGACGAGCCCCCGCCGCTTCAACCAATCAGCTCGTTTCTGCATTTTTACTGTATTTTGAACTGTCCTGCCTTTGAATATGATTGGTCAATATTTCTCCATAGGTTAGAATGGGACATTGTCGCTCCTATTCTGATTGGTCAATTCTCCTCCATAGGATATAATGGGTCTTTGTCGCTCCTATTCTGATTGGCTGGTTTATGACGACCAATCAGAATAGGATTCAGAATTTGAATTACTGTATTTCCCGTCAATTTCCAATATCATAATTCTTGATATTGTGCCGTTCTAGAGTTTTGGAAAGTGTTTTTTTTTTATTTTTTTATTTTTTTTTCAGCTTTTTTGACACTTTTTTTCCGCCTTTAAAAGGCGATTTTTTCGGAATAAAACCCCCTGCTCCCGGAGCGGAGCGCCGAGATTTCTGTCGGATCTTCGATCCCGCTCCTGTATGTTCCGATCCTGCTTCACTTCGTCTCTCCCGGAGCATTTAACCAAAAAAAACGGGTTTCCTTGTCGGGTTTCCGGCCGCCTGCGCCTCGCTTTGCCGACTCCCCATCGAATGCTGGGGGTTTTCGTGCCCCCCGCGTCCCCCCCGGAACGCCTACACCCCGCCCAACCGCCCCCACTGCCGACCTTCACGCAGGGCCAGCTGAAAGGGGCGAAAGCTGCCCCAAACACAAACCCCCCGCTCCGACAGCGGGATTCGGGCTGGGAGGTGCAGTGTAACCAAAAAAGGGGAAAAGCCGATCATACTGTCCCCCTTAAAGTCAGCAAAAAGATGGAAAAGGGTTTTAATGTTGGTTTTTTATACTAAAAAAAAATTGACTGTTACATAGAGTGGGTGAATTTCTCAAAAATTGTTTCCCCGATACGCCAAATTTTTTGGCAAAAATTTTTTTCGACTCAAATTTATTCGCGGGAAAATGCATTAAAAGACAGCATTTCCTGGGTTTCTAAGCCTGTAGAGGGTTTGTAGGCTTGTGCCATGCTCAAAAAAAACTGGGAGCGTGGGGTTTGGCTTCATACAATGCTGTTTTTTATGACACAATGACACCGCCCCTTTGAATCGTTCACACCTCACTTTTCTGGGCAGTTTCAGGGGGAAAAATGACCAAATAACTGAAGTGGGATGCAGCCCAAAGGTAAATCAGCGCCCCCTGGAAAGTGAGGGGAAAATTTATAATACAAAGCGCCACCCCTTTTACACCGAATCAGATGATTCCCCGATTATGACAGAAGGCTCAGTTAAACGGGGATGCTGTTTTAGCCCCCCCGAAAGAATGGAGAGGATGTCGGCAGTAATTTTGCTTTTTACGTCATGATATCGCCCTTTCTTTCATGCAGTGTCCGCTTTCCATCGGGGAAAATCCATCACATTGCAAAGCCAAAAAAAAACGGGTTTGATCCAAAACGAGATGACCAGTAAATGGGATATTTGATGTCTTTGTGTTTGTTCCACTCCTGCTTTTGGCTACCTAATCTCAACAATCCCGATAATTTTTATTCTTTGACGATAAAAAAAGGGGAAAACCAAACATAGTTTGGCAAATCATAGATGGGGGAGGGGGAAACCACATTAGGAAACCCAGGGTTTCCAGTGATACATTTGGAAAGTTGGCAGCAGCATGACGGGCCCCCACAAAAAGGGCAAAATTGACAGGTTGGAAAGGGGGAAAGAAACATCATGGGCCACGAGTGGAAAAATGACAGGTTGAAAAAGGTTTTGGCGCAACATCAGTGGGCCCACAGATTGGCAAATGACGGGTTGAAAAAGGGGGGCAGCAACTTCATTTAGGCCAAAGGGGTAGCATAATTGCAAACATATGGAAAGGGGGGCAGAAACCCTTCGGTAGCCACAGAGTGGCCAATGACGAGTGTGGAGGTGGAAAGCAGAAACAGCAGAAAAGAAATGGGGTCGGAGAGGGGCACAATGAAAATTCTTAGGTGGCAAAAAACATGGGGTAGGCCACAGATTGGCACAAGGGAACAGAAGGGGAGGTATCCAGCATGAGTAGGCCACAGATTGGCAAAAATGAAAACAGTGGGGAAAGGTGGGGGCAATACAATTCCATGGAAAAGATGGTGGGTGGCAGAGGGAGCAGCTGGCAGCGGGTTTGGGGCATAAGCGGGGGGGGCAGAATCAGAAAAGAAAGCTGGGGCCCAGGAAAGCCAAAGAGCCCAGCCCCCATTTTTAAAATTTTTTGGGTTTAAGGCCTCAGGGCTGATTAACTGATGAAAAAGGGGCTTTGGGTGGGGGAAAAATCCTGACCATTCAAAACCTGATTTTTTTTGACAAAGGTGAGTCTCTCCACATTTGGGTGGACAAGCGATTTCATTTTGGGGTAACCTGGCCCCCGCCCCCACGGGAACACCCACTCTGATGCCACAAAAACTGATCGGGCAGGCCCAGCTTCTCCATGCAATCTCAGCAAGTTGGGGGGCCACACATTAAATTTTGGCTTCCCAGTCTCCAAAGGATCTCCAATCTGGGGTGGCAGATTTGCTGTCCAAGTGACCACCCTGCGGGTTTTCAGGGTCTGTTCCAGGGGGCGGGCTCCCTTGGTGAGTACCCCCCTCATGGGTGGGGGGGAAGGAAGTGCAAATTTCTGGGACTCCAGACTTGGAACTGCGGTGGAGGGGTTACGCTCCTACTCCACACCCCTAGAGTTTCCCCAGGGACGTGGTAATGGGGCAAAGGGGAAAAACCCCCCGGCCCAGACCTGTCAGGGGGAGGGCCAAAGTAGCAGATAGGCAGGGGCCAATGCCTAAAAAGGGAAATTTCTCTATATTATTTAATGAAGAGCCAACATCTGGCCCGGAAAGAGATGGAAAAAAAAAAAGCTTTTTCGGAAAAAAGGGGGTGGACCCCCTTTACTGGCTAAAAATGAAAGCTTCCCAAAGGGTGTTTGTGCTGTTGCTGGGGCCCAATGATGGACCACCACATGGGGAAAACGTTTCCCCCGGGCCCACTGGATTTGTGTGCGCATGTTTTGACACAGGGCCGTGGTGCCAATTTTTAGTTTCCCGGGCCACCTTCACTTTATGCCCACAAAATTTCTACAAAAAATGTTCGGCTCCTCCGGGGGGTTTTTGCAAAAAACGGCCAAAACCCCCGAATGGGTTTGTTTTTAAACCCCAATGCTCCCCACTGAGTGACCCCGCGGCCGTCCCTCAGTGACCCCCTTTCCCCCCATTTTTCTTAGCCTGCTTAGGGGGGGGGGGCCCAAACCTGTGACCATTTGGCTCCCGACCCGCAAAGCTGCCCCCCCTTTCTGACCACGGCCACACTCCCAAACTTGCTAGTGTGCCCCGTTTCCCTGACGCGCAACCGATGCCCCTTCACCGACTTTGATGATTTTGCCCTTGTTTACCTGGCCCCCCAAGGGGGGATGGCTCAAACGTCAATGTTTATTGTTTACCCCGTAACTGCTGTCCTCCTTAACGGTCTCGAAAGGGGGGGGGGAAGAGCCTAACCTCTCGCCCAAAATTTTCCCCCCATACCACTCTCCCCTTTAAATACTTTCCCGCCTACTGCAAGAAGCAGAAAGGGTGTCTGCACCCCCCTCTTCGCTGCCAAGGGACCTGCTGAAATTTCCCCAAATAGTTCGTCCCGCTGTATAGTGGTGCCCGAACCCAACCACATTAGTTTCTGCCCACTGAATGAGAAGGTGGGAAAAGTCTTTGAGTCGCGGGGTTTCCAAAAATATAATATGATTTTGTGTTGTTTGGAAATTAAATTTTTGCTTTGTTTGTGCCCCTTGGTGGGTGATTCTTGTTAACATTATGTACTGAAGGAGTAATCTATCATTGTTCAAACCCAGTCCCCCTGCAAGAATTTAAATTAGTCTTTCAGAGAAAAAATTTTTAATAAAAAACCCGATAAAGGTGTAAATATGGGGGTTTATGAAAATATTGGGTAACCCACTTAGATTTTATGATTTTTCACTTGACCCCCAAAATTGTATCTTGATTCAAGGGGCCTGCCATCCCTCTGGGCATTGCAATGGGGAAACCCCTTTTGCCCCCACATATGCCAAAACTGGGTTTCCAAACCCGGGATTGGGGGGGGGGGGGGGGGGGGGGGGGGGGGGGGGCGGGGGGGGGGGGGGGGGGGGGGGGGGGGGGGGGGGGGGGGTTTTTTAATTCTGACGCTTTTTGGTTTACTTTATTAAATTTGTTTATAAAAACGTTACAGAAAAAAAAAAATGGAATTCCCGGGGTATGTGGGGCAAAAAACACATTCAACCCCCTATTTTTTCCCCAAATTTACCCAACAAACAATTTGGGTAAATCAAAACCCCTTGGGTAAAAATACCCTTTCAGAAAAAAAGATGGAAAATTTTGGCATTATGGGGAAAAAAAACCCCCTTCGTGGGGCTTTTTTCTCCAAATTAACCCCCCCAATCAAGAGGCCCAAATTAACCCTTTGGGGATAAAAAACCCTAAAAAAACCAAAGTAATTTTTGGCGTTTTATGGGGCTAAAAATAAAGACACTCTGTATTTTTTTTCCAAATTACCCCACAAATAAGAGGTAATTAAAGCCTTGGGGATGAAATACCCTACAGAACAACCAGAAGGAATTCAGTCATCTATGGGGGAGAAGTACACCCACCCCGGCTTTAGGGGGGAAAACCCCAAAAAAACTAAAACAAAATTTAAAAATGCTGGTAAGTAAAATTTGGGATATTAAAAAACTTGTGAAGGTCTTTCACCCCCGTGGGGGTTAAAAAACTATTTTTTTTATAATATAGTGCAGTACAGCCCGAAATTTTTTGACAGGGGTCCCCAGTGAGAAGTGTGAGAATTTAAGAGGCTCATTATTTTTAAAAGGGCTGTGACGTCCAGGGGCCCACTGGTTGTGATTGGCTTCATGTCCCGTAAATGTCATTGAGGGTGTTTTTCCTTTCTTTCCCTTTCCGAGTTCTCTGCCCCAAAGTCCCCCATGGCTCCTGGCCCATTTAGAAAAAAAAAAATGATTCATTTGCAAATCACCAAATTTAAATTTGACTTTTTGCAAAAAATCCCAAAATTTTTCCCCAAATTCTAAATTATTTACTTTTATTAGAATTTTCGCCCATCTCCCACTTAGCACCTAACTGTCACCAAAATAAAAAAATTCCCCGGTCATGTTAAAAATTCTTTCAAAGAAGGTTAGAGACATGTTCTATTATGTTTCATAATCACTGATTGCTGTTTGAATGGGGTATGTGTAGTGCATAAATAAGGAAGTGCCCCCACCCCACGGGCTGCCCACCCCTAAACAAGTTATAAAAATAACAGACCATTCGCTGTGTGACATAAGTAGGAAACCCCAGTTCAACGCTTACAACAAAGTGTATATATATGTTATATATATAATATATTATTATATATATTATATACAAAACATTATTAAAATCAAAAGCCTTGGAAAGTCCCATACCCAAAAAAAAAACCTTGGAGGGTTATTGCCACAAAAATAAAAGCTTGGTGCAAGTAATTTTATTCCTTAAACTATCCAGAGCATTTCTACATACAGAGAAAAAAGGAGACAGAAGAGTAATTTTTTTCCTCTCAAGTGAGCACTAATGATTATGCACTGCTCCATCATTATCAAATATTTTATTACTATGTTTGATCAAAACCTTTCTAAAAAGGGTTAAATTTTTAGAACTCGAACGAACCGAACATTTTTCTGTTCGTTCTAGTAAAGTTATAGTTCTAGTTCGACATGCCATTTTTAGATTCAGTTTTCAGTGGCTTTCTGTACTTTTGGAGGCTATCCAATCACATTTCTGCACTTTTGCCAGCCATCCAATCAGTGCAGAGCACAGAGAATTGTCAGCAATGTAATCGCTGAGGTGTAGGGCTCTTACTGGCTGCTAAAATCACATGACCATGTGATATATATTTCAATGTATTGCTTTGTGAGCTCCATTTTTCAACTCATCTCTGACTGTACAGACTGTTCTTAGTTAGAAAAAATTTTCCTCTCCATAACACAATAGTTAGGGAGTTTTTGGGGGGTTTTGCTGGCGCATCTTTCCCACACCCCAAGCTATTTTTGAAAACATTTGCAGGGGTCACATAATGATAACTCTCATAACAGGAAATATTATACAGAGATAGAGTTTTTGTATTTGCTAAATAAATACTCAGTGCCCAAAATTTAGGTTTTTGCAGTTTTGGGGGGTTCAGAAATTGTAAAAACCCCACCATCAAAAATTTCCTCCTTTGTTAAAAGGGATCTCAGGTTCCCAGGGCCCATAGCATTGTTTCCCACTCCCACCCCTATAGTGTCCCCCTGCTTGAAAAGGTTCTCATATTTTCGGGTTTAGCCATTAAAAGGGAAATAAAGGGCGACATGAAAGGGAACGGGGCTTTTGGGCCTTTTTTTTTGGAGTAACCGCCCCCCGGCCCCGAATCCCCCCTGTCAAAACGCAGGGAGGGCCGGTGTTAGGCGCAGGTTCACCTCTTTCAGCTTTTGCCGCCATGAAGGGGGGGGGGTTAAGGGGCCCCGGTGGGGGCACGTTTTTGGCTTTTCCGGGGTGGGACCCCCTTGCTCCCCCCGGAAAAACCCCCCGGGGGCATGTACGATCGGAGTGGGCAAAGTCCCGTCGCATTGCAGCTCGGCAGCTCCGACAAGAGACCTATTTTAAATTTTGGTCCTAAATGCCCCGGCGGGGGCGAAGTGAACAAAAATAACATGAGAGGGAAACAATATAAAAAGATCGAAAACAGAAATCTCAGCGCTCAGCCCCCCGGCAGCAGGGAGTATGTTTTCCAAAAAAAAATCGCCTTTATAAAGGGGGAAAACATCAGAAAAAGACCCTCAAACCTCAAAAAAAAAAACTACATAAAAAAAATAAATTTCCAAAAAATCTAAAAGGGCGCAATATCAAAAATTTTGGATCCTGGAAAATCCGGAAATACAGAATTTTAAAATTTCTAAAAGGGAATTTTCTTTTGGGTTTCGGAAAAAAAACCCGGCCCAATCAGAATAGGAGCGAAAGTAAAAAATTTAAAAACCTAAGGAAAGTTTTCCCCCAATCAAAAACAAAGGGGGGACTTTCAAAAAAACAGTAAAAATGTTTAAAGAGCGATTGGCTGACTACGGGGGTTTGGCAAACCCCGGCCAAAAATCGGGAATCAGAGCGAAAAGGGACCCATTATAGCCAAATGGAGAAGTTTGAACCAATCAAAATCAAAGGGGGGGGCAGTTAAAAAATACATTTAAAAGTTTTAAAAGAGCTGTTTGGGTTTTGGTTAAGGGGGGTTTGGGTATCCCGGGCCCAATCAGAGTGCGAGCTACTTCTCCCATTTTTGTCTATGGAGGAGTTTTCGGCGCAATGCAATCTCCGTCCCCCAGCCCCCCGTCCCGGCATGGAGCTTTGGAAAAAAAAATACCCATTTTTATTAGTTGTAAAATATTCCCTGAAAAAAAAAAAGGGGCTGAAACCTTTTATAAATATAAATAAATTTAAAATCCCTAAAAAACTCGTTTGCCCCCCAAGACCGGCGCTAAAAAAAGGAAATTTTAAAATAGAGAAAAATTCCCGGGAAATACAGAAAAATTCAAATTTTTTTTAAGCTCTTCTGTTTGGGCCCCGGCGAAGCCCAACTAATCAAAATGGGGAGCGACAAAGCCCCCATTATATCCAATGGAAAGTTTTGACCAATCAAAATAAAAGGGCGGAAACAGTTCAAAATTTAGTAAAAAATGCAGAAAAGAGTTGATTGGTGAGCTAGGGTGGTTGGGGCTATCCCACCAAAATCAAGCCCCGACTACTTCCCCCATTGAAACTAGGGCGAATCGGGAAATGCAATCCTGCGTTTAAAGCCCCCTTTGGGCATGGAGTATAAAATTAAAAAAATTTATTTTTTATTAAGTGAAAAATCATTATCGTAAAGCCCTAAAACCCTTTCCCTTAAAAAATAAAGCATTTAAAAAATCCCTAAAAAAGCGTTTCCCGAGCCCCGGCGTAAAAAAGGAAATTTGGGCAATAGAGAGAATAGGGGGGAAATCCCCGTAATTCAAATTGTTTAAGCTCTTCTGATTGGTCGGCATAAACCAGCCAATCAGAATAGGACCCGACAGTGGCCCTTCAAACCTAGGGGGGAGTATTAAACCACTCAAATAGGAGCACGGGGACCCTTTTCAACCTATGGAGAAATATTAAACCATCATTTTCAAAGGGGGGCCCAGTTCAAAAAACATTTAAAAATTTCAGAAAAGACGGGTTTGGTTGAAAAGGGGGGGGTTTTGTCCAGTTTACCCAATCAGAGCGCGAGCTATTTTCTCTTTAGATTCTATGGGGAAAGAAATTCAGAGCGGCTCGGGAAAGGGGTCTAAAAAAAACCGGTAATTTTTGGGCCATGGGGGGACCGAGCGAAAGCTCCCATGGGTTTTTTTAATTTCCCAAACTGAAATAAAACTGTACATTGGGCCCAAAACAAATTAAAAAACTCCAGAAGTTTTCCCGATGTGTAAAAATAAAATGGGAAAAAATTAAATTGGGGGGGAAAGAAAAAAAAAATATTAATTCAAAAAATTTTTGTTTATTTTTTTTATTTTTGTTTAGCCCAAGGGTCAATAGTATTGGTTTAAACGAAAAAAAGAAAAACAAATAAATTTTTGTGAATTAATATTTTTTTTTTCTTTACCCCAAAATTATTTTTCATTTTTTATACACATCGGGACAAATTCTGGAGTTTTATCATTTATTTTGGGTTTTACCCGTTTTATTTCAGATTTATTTTGAAAAAACCCCCAGGGCGTCGCTCGTCTCCCTTTTTTTCCCCCAAAAAAAACCGCGCCTCTTTTAAAATTAGCCCAAACACAGACCCCAATCTTTAAATTTTTTTCCCCCATAGAACCTATTAGAAAGTACTTGCGCTTGAATTTGCTTAAAACGGGCCCAGCCCCCCGCATTTAATCAATCAGCTCTTTTTTTTTATTTTTTTCTTATTTTGAACTGTCCCGCCTTTTTAATATGATTTGGGCCCAAAATTTCTCCATTTGGGGTTTGAATGGGGCCCTGTCGCTTTTTTTTTCTGATTGGTCCCAATTAAATCCCCCACAGGTTAGAATGGGCCCCCTGTTTATTCCTATTTTGAATTGGTGGTTTAAAAGCCGAAAATAGAATAAACTTAAAACCCAAATTTTAATTACTGTATTTTTCCCCGGGAATTCCTCTATTGCCCAAATTTGATTTGCGCCCGGGCTCGGCGAAAAAAACTCCTTGTTAGGGATTTAAGTGCTTTAATTTTTAGAGAAGGTTTTCGCGCTTTATCTGAAAAGATTTACATTAATTAAAAAAATTTTTTTTTATTCCAACTCCAAGCCGCACGGGGTTCGATGCCCAGAATTTCATTTTCACCCGATCTCTCCAAAAGACTACAATGGAAGAAGGAAACTCACGCCTGATTGGCTTGGGTAGCTAAGCCCCCGCTAGCTCAGCCAAAACAGCCTTTTCCTTTCCTTTTTTAAATGTATTTTTGAAAAATGGGCCCCCCCTTTTATTTTGGGTTGGTTCAAACTTCTCCATAGGGGTTAATGGGTTCCTGTCGCTCCTATTCTGAATTTTGGGCCAGATAGCCAAAACCCCCCCTAGCTCAGCCCAAAAGCCCCTTTTTTTGCATTTTTACTATATTTTTAACTGTCCTGCCTTTGATTCTGATTGGTCCAAAAGTTTCCCATAGGGGTTTTTTAAAGGGTTTACTGTCGCTCCTTTTCCCCCCGATTGGTGGTTTTTGCCGTCCAATCAGGTGCTTACAAATTTGAATTTACTGTAATTTTTTGGGAATTTTCCAATATCCTAATTTTTTGATAATTTCACCATTCTAGATTTTTGGAAAGTGATTTTTTTTTTATTATTTTTTATTTTTTAGTTTGAGGGTCTTTTTTGAGAATGTTTTTCCCCCTTTTTAAAGGGGGGAATTTTTTTTTTAAACCCCCGCAAGGACATCTTTAATGATTTCTCACTTTTTTCCAACTTGTCTCGAATGGAATACATTAAAGGCGCAGTCCAGCACTGCCCCCTGCCCCCCGCACTGCCCCATACCCCGCACTGTGCCCCAACCTGGCGAGGCCGGGGACTTTCACCACAGTATGAGTGCACTACTCGGGGGGAATCATAGGCGAGCCCCGCACGCGCCTAAGCCGCCTGCGCCCCAAACACTGGGGGCGCGGCGGACTTTCATGGTGTTTGACGCGCCCCAGTGCTGACATAAATCGGCGCAAATTATACGGGAAAACCGGGGGAAAGGTGCCCCCCAAAATATTTTACCCTTAAAATTTTTTTTCTGTCCCCTTTAAACCCAAATTGTTTTCACTAAGTTGTTCCACGTATAAAGTTTACTGTATGGAGGTAATTAAATGCTTTTTAAGGTAAAAAAATTTAACCCATAACATCTTTTCCCTTTGACTTTAATGGGTTTCACTTTCTAGTTCAAATGCAACCTCGAACCGAACACACTAAAGTTCGAGGTGCTAATCGATCTAGAACTTTTTACTGCTTGTTCATCTCTAATCACTTACATCTTATTAATTATAGACTTTCAGCAGTTTAATTTTCTGCTACAGGCCATGTACTTGTGAATCTGTGGAAGAAAGAATACCAGCACAGCCCATAATAACCCTCTTTTCTTTACAGATTGAATTAGAACCCTGATGGGGTAAAGATGGTCAAAAGCCAAAATGTATAACATATGTTATTCTTAGGGGATGTTGGCAAACAGAGTTTTGCCACAGATTTTAGACCTGTAGTGCTTAGAGCAAAATACAAACCATATGCTTGATTATGTGTACCTTATATATCACTGAGAGTAATGAGACAATTAATAGCCGAAAACCACACAATAAACCAATTCTATCATATTATTGTAAGTCTGTCAAACATAACTTTTAATTATTCACAATAAAGAAATTAAATATACATCAACATAAAGGTTCAAAGTATTTAAGTTTAAATGATAGGTGACCTATATCTAAATCTCCTTTGGTCAGCTATGATTTTGGCTTAAATATTTTTGATCTTTATATGGATTTATATTTTGTTTTTCTATGTTGATTAATCTAAATTTACGCTTTACAGACTTGTGGTACCTCATCAATAGGATTATATAAATGTTGTCACAGCTTTGAGGTAGCAGCAGGATACATAAAATGCTTGTTGTCATGAAAAGGGACATTTCACAAGCAGAGATTTATACCGTATTTATACCATATTCTTCAGATATACTTTCTAGAAATAAATTTATGTTATTTTCTAGAATTAGAAACTGCAACCTTGTGAGCTGCAGTTAAGTCAATTGAGCAGGAAAAAAACATGAAACATAAGAACTGAGGGCGACATGTTTGATAGTGAAACGGCGGATGCACCCAGTTAGTTGTTCGTCATCTTTTTAGCCACGATATCAGGCGAAGCACAGTTCACATACATGTTTAATTGTCCGGGAGGCCGGGAATCGCAGTAGAAATTGTAGCGAAACTACAGATTTATAGTTTCGCTATGGCATTTCTAGGTGCATTGCAGCTGGAACAGGTAAACCACTTTCAAAGGGGTATACCTTAGCCAGAAATGTTGCTCTAGCACTAGAATGTGCCTGATTTATGACCCGCAGCAGAGCAGGTTCATAAATCAGGCGTATTCTATTCCAGTATATTGAGCATGAAATTTGACCTTGTTAACGTAAAATTTCATGCATGTCGCCCTGAATGTTTATAATAATGAGTTGCATAACTTTCTCTTAAAAATTTAACATTGCAACATTGATACATTCTGTACCAATTCATCTTAGATATATACTTAAACACAAAGCTATCACACTCCTTTTAACTGAGCTCCAAATACCCTGTTTATCCACTGACTTAAATCTTAAAATGTTGTTTGCCTGAAACAAACACTAGATGAAACTAAGAAGTTTACTGCCTACTGTTTTGATACAGAGTTCAAGACTTACACAATTTGCAGTGAGTTGTACTTACTGGTAATTGCTTTAGAATAGAAATTTCCTTTAAGAGTACTTACTTTTGTAAGTCTGTTCAATAATTTTGAATGTTAGATGTCACACAACACCTGAGAGATACTTGTAAATTAATGATACAAATGTGTGTTATATTGTATATGAAATTCATAAACTTAAAGGGATTTTCCCATCTGGCTGTTTCACAGAGTCAGCTTTAGGATCTCAGTTCATCTTTCAGCTGTGGGAAGTTCCACGGCAGTGACTGACATTTCAGCTCTGCTATTCTTAGCTGAATCTGTTAAGAGGGATATTAGTGATGAAGGGGTTTTAACAGCAGTACAAGGCTACAGAACTCTAAAGGGTTAAACTCTGTCAGTATTAATGATAAACATAGCAGGGAGTGATGTCACAATCCAGGACAGGGCTACTAGAGCAGAAAAAGATGATCAATATACTAGGAAACCTTCTATAAACAATCAGGAGATAACTGCTCTAATTGTGAAAGGAAGAAAAATCAGAACAGCAATTTATTTTGCAATATTGTTGCAAATCAATATGATGGGAAGATTCCCTTAATGTCTCTTTGAAAATGGTTTGTTAATTTTTGACAATTTCCTAATTCAATCTTTTTACAAATATAAATGTATTTGTATTTATACAAACTATACTCTGAAGTTAGCCATAATCTTTTTAATAGCTATTTAATTTCTTATACTAAAAAATGAATTCATTTTTTTCTCACTAAATGAAACATCTTGTTTTTCTTTTCTAGAACTGATATATTTCTCATTGATAGGTCAGATATTTCCATGTGGACAGTGTGGTCCTTCTGCTAATACAAATGTGGAGATTTTGTCTTCAAAGGCATCAACATCCTCCTGCTGCTAATAGTTGATGTTGGAAGAGCTACAGAAAGATTAACTAAACAATTATCTTAATATGGCCATTATAGGCTTGCCAAATTGGAAATACACTTTTATATTTTTTGCACTCAAATCTGTTTTTAAGATTATCAATCTGTGCTAAAGAGCTAAAATTTGAACATGTAAATTATATTAACTTTATATTTAAGTCATGATAAATGTAAAGGGTTTATAAATGTTAAGATACACATATACTAGTAAATTGAAATAATAACCTCTTTGCAAAGCAATAATTTTTGGTAATGATGCTTTATTTGTTTTTTTATCCCTGTTTTCCTAGATACATAATTGTTAAAATTTTCCCTGTCAAACATCAACACGATGGGGTCTTTTTTTTCACTAGAGGAATTTTTTTTTTTAAATGTTATACTTTAATGCTTCCTACAACATGTTAGGCAACAAGATAGAACCGTTCCTTACAGGGTGGAATGGTAAAAAAACCAAACCTGCACCATTATTTTGGGCTTTCTTTTTGTGTTATGAATGATATGTTATCTCTAGTCTATGGTTAGTACAATATCAATTTTACAAGATTGTATGCTTTACTACTTTAAAAAATAGTTTATGGATATATTTGCTTTGCTATTTTCTGAGACCAAATTTCTTTTTTCTGTTTCTTCTGCTGGACCTCGTCCACTCTGTGAGGCTCACTTCGTGAGAGATGAGCAATAGTCTTTATTGGTGCCATTTAGGACTACAATTAAGAACCTAGGGCCTCATGTATGACTTTCTTTATTGCCCACAGCAATTGATCAGCTCTCCGCTTTCATTTTTTCAGAGCAGTATGTGAAATGAAAAAGTGGAAAGTGCATACTGATGGTTGCTAATTGGCAACAAAAAAAGTCTTAGACCTAGACAGTTTTCATGCCTGCCCCTATCCCCCCCCCCAGTGTTTGAAATGTGTTAGCGATTTCTACATGTCCGTATGGAATGTCACTTTCTTTTTATTTTTGTATTTAATAAGTTTTTTGCTTTCATTCTTATTGGTGCTGGATTTTTTGTTATAGACAGTTACTTTGTCACCTTCATCCAGAGAGGTTTTTTTTCATGTTTTACATATTTTTTTCAGAACGGTTAGCTGGCCTAATTTCTGTTGTGTTTGGGTACCATTTGGAGATGCATGAACCTGTTTAAACACTTTTTATTTCAAATGTTTGACAAGGTGAGGAACTGAGCATTCACTACAACAATTGGGTGAAGTTTTGAATTGCTTTTTTATGTTACAGATGTCAATCAGGAAACAATTTAATTATTTATTTTTAAAGTTTTTAACTTTCAAGCTTTACATTTTAAATGTTTTTTATCCCTTTACTTTATATAGCTCCCACTATGGGTCGATTGCACAGTACAGCGGGGAAAAAAAGTATTTAGTCAGCCACCAATTGCGCAAGTTCTCCCACTTAAAAAGATGCACGAGAGGCCTATTAATTGACCATCTTAGGTAGACCGCAACTCAATGACGAGACAAAAATGGAAACAAATCCTGAAAATCACATTGTAGCTGTCTTTGGAAAAAATTTATTTGAAAATTATGGTGGGGAAATACAGTATTTGGACACCTCACAATCAAGCACAAGAATTGCTTGCTCTCACAGACCTGTAACTTCATTTTAAAGAGGCTCTTCTGTCCTCCCACTCAATTACATGTAGTATGGCACCTGACGTGAATTGTCGTCAGTTTTAATAAGACACCTGTCACACAACCTCCATCCAGTCCACACTCCAAACTCCACTTATGGTGAAAGGACTAGGGATGGGAAAAATCGATTCTAACTAAACATGGAATTCATTTAGAATTTTCAGGGAAAATTATAATCCGAACGTAAGCCGAAATTCATGGCGACTCCAGGTAACAAAGTTAAAGATGGCCACAGAGCATTGCGCACCGGTGGACATTGGGGCTAGAGAAAACCATTGGAGGTAGAAAGGAAACTCTCAACATGAAATGTGCAGATATGCAGCCACATCAGCAGCCAATGCCAGCTTCTGTGACAATCACAGCCCTTATAAATACAGCAGCCATCTAAAATTCTGCCATCATTCTCTCTTTGATCTCCTTGCACAAGCATTCAGTCTGGCAGTAATAGCACTATCATTGCACTCCCTGTGCAAAATACTTCCGATTTTTGAGCTACTGGGATCGAAAGACCTGCACAATGTGTGTCTTATAGATAGATAACCTGTTCTGTTGTTACCAACTGACCTAAGTGAGGTGATGCCACATAGAACCTCAAGCATCATCCCACCAACCCACGTGCGTGTCCCTTCCTCTCCAGTTAGACATCCAACTGGCACCCCCCCCTCCCCCCCCCTCCAAGGATTTTTATTTGAAATCTGTGCCAAAAGAGTCATTTATTTCTCTCTTTGTGGGGTATTCCACAGTAAATCAAGGGTCGTGTATTTCCTTCCCCTATACTGGCCTGAAATCAATCACACATTACATTTACTACGGGTATTTTATTCTGTGGTTCAAAGAGTTAATTTTCCTCTTTTTGTGGGTAATTCTGTGTCAATCAGTGTGTTGTATTTTATCATATATAGACATCTTCATTTAAACAATGTTTGTTTGTTATTGCTAAATTTTTTGATCAAAAACAGTTTGTCAAACAGTAGAGGTGGCCAGGGCCATTCACATGTGAGTGGCAGTGACAACCATAATGTTCCATGGGCTAGGCACAGGCCGGTAGCTACAGTAACAGGGGACATCACATCACGGTGTGACTCAGCGTGGCCAGAGCTACCGGTGTCAATCCTAGCAGCAGTGTTTGGACACACAAGCCAAAGTTCTTGAATGGTTGCCTAGCGTCCATCCATTTACTCCAAGATGGGGGGGGGAGGGGGGGGGGGAAAAAAAAAATAACCCCCCCAAACACTATCTGAAAACCACAGCCAAGGAGTCGGTGGGTTTGTACAGACACAACCCTAGTTGGCATGGGCCCGGGAGGCAGTCGAGGGGGCCCTCCCCTGTACCTCAACCCAACCTCTGTCTCGTTCGGTTCCTCAGCAGAGTAAGAACTATATGCTGTGGGCTCTGCAGCTAGACTTTACAAGCCCCGCACCCGAGGACGAACTATTTGTGGACAGTCTAGCAGCTACTTGGAACAGCAAAACGAGGTGGGGAGACATCCACTGCATCTTAAAGTTAGGCGCGGCAACGGTAGTGATCTGGACCCCGAGTGGCATGCTAGGGTTATGTTGTGAGTGGTCAGGCTCTGTACACAGGGAGACCATTGAGGAGGCACCACTGCAGTGATGGGTAAACACTAATCGATGACGATGTAGCCGATCGCACTTGGGAGCCGGGTGAAGCAAGGGCTTCATTATCATCGGTGGGAGAAGAGGGTGTCAGCTTGCGCATCAGGCAGCGGCATAGCCAGAAGTACAGTTGTCTTTTGTCGGGCTGGGAGTCAGCAGGGTGGCAGCAGTGCGAGGTCGGGAGCCAAACGGCCATGGGGTAGACCACCCACTTCGCAGTTCCTTTCCGGTCCAGAAAGTAGCGGCTCAGGGGCTCAGTCAGTGCGGAGCGTTGATGGTAAAATCACCTACTCGGCGTTGTGACAGCTTTTTGCCAAGACACAGGAGGAGGCGAACATGGCTATATGTAGAATCTGTGGGCAGAAAGCAAAGTGTGGCCAGACACCGAACATTGGCCCTGCGCCAACATATGCAGCATCATCATCTAGTTGCCTGGGAGAAACGTATCTCATTTGTGGTGGTTCATCCTGCCGCAGCAACAGCACAGCACCTTTCGTGGCATACATTGCCCATTGTTCCAGCCAGTCAAGTCTCCACCTCCTCTGCCGAGGGAGCTGTTTATCTTTTCCCATTCATCTACCGTTCCAGATGCTCCTGCTTCCTCGCCACTATGGTGCCGAGTCATCTCCGAGGAGATTGCCAAGAGACAGCAGTATGCGTCAAACCACCTAAGGTGAAGGAGCTCGACTGTGCTACTGTTCCGAGTTGGTAGTACTGCAGTCCCTCCCTTTCCCAAGTGGTGGACTCTGCACCGTTCAGAGAACTAATGGCTTGTGCCTAGCCAAGGTGGAGAGTCCCAAGCTGGCATTTCCCAACATAGGCTGATACGTGATGTGTCCACCCGTTGGAATTCTAGCCTCCATATGTTGGACCGACTGTATGAACAGAGAAAGGACATTAATGATTTCTTGATGATCCAAGTGGACAGGAGTTACCTCCCCTGTGTAATTTTGATGTTCAGTACAGTGGCAGTCTATTGCATGACCACCTGCCATTTTACTCAGGTCCTTTTTTGAGGCCATGTTATTTGTCAGTCGCCAGGACTATGGGATGAATAATGTCATTCACCTGCTTCATGTCCTGGAACAGATGCTACAAAATCTGTCTGGTCAGGGGACTGGAGAAGTGGCGACTACAACTCACGGACACAGGAGTCCAGTGGGGGCTGAACTGGAGCAGGAGGACTTCGGAGCACAAATAGTGTCTGGCAAAATTAATGGTTTTTCTACTCAGGTGACAGGAGATGAGGAGCAGGAGCAGCCAGAGGAGGTAGAGGGAGATGAGAAAGATGAGGAAGATGCCCCCAGACACCCCAGGGCCCGTATACTGTGGAGAGGGGGAAAGGGAGCCCCTAAAGTCATTTTCCCGCAATCCCTTTTGCTGCTGTTTTGCCGGGCTAGTAAAGCCAAACTTACCATCCAGCAAAATTGGTGATTTCGGGAACTTCACCCTCTTGGACCCCCACTCCCGGTTTCCAAAAGGGAAGCCCTTTTTCACCTCCAAAGGGGAAATACAAACTAAAGTACTATAAAAATCCTAGGTATCTTTTCCGCTGCCTATCTGCTCCATTGCCCCATCCTCTGGCAGGCCCTGCCCGGGGGGGTTTCCCTCATCACTCACATACCAGAAACGGCTCCTGGGGGGGTTGGGGGAGTGGGAGCTTTTCCCAGCTCCATCACAGCAACCTGATTCTGGATTTTTTGATAGCACTTCCTTAAACCCCAACCTACTAGGGAAAAAGTATTCACCACAGCATGCCCCTGGAGGGGGACCTTAAAAACCAGCAGGTGGTGGCTTTACTTGTACAGCACCCCTGCCACCCCCCCATAGAAGATCCACGGGCTACTGGGCAGCCAAAATGGGTTTTTTTGGGGCGCAACTTGCTGTTTTTTTGGGCTGCAGAAGCTGTACTGTCCGGGCCCAAAAGTGTTGGGGATCAGAGCGATGTTCAGTGCGGCGGGAAACCAAAATTTCCCCAAAAAAGAACCCCCGCTTCCACCCGAAATGGGGGAAAACTCACCCTTTTTTCCCCAAAATTTAATCAGGTGGGGGACACCAGGATTTCCCCACACCAATACCTGATGCATCAATTAGATCACCATGACGCCTCACCCAAAAATTTGAGAAATTAAAAACTGGATTCTTTTTGGGTTTCCCCTTAGCTACTATTCTGAGCTTTCCACCCCCCTAATTTCCACAGATCTCCAGCTCTCCCTCAAACCCCCCACATTTTCCAGGACTGGGATTGCCCCACCCCCCCACTCTTTAGTAGGCCATTATGTAACTTCTGATGCCCGCCACCCCCTACTTAATTTTCATTGGAAACCCTCCAGCCTTTATGCTGCTGTTGCTGCCGCTACCCCACAAAGGTGTCATTGTGCCAATCTGTTGGGCCCAATCATGTTTCTGCCACCCTCCTCAATTTGTTTTTATACCACCCTGACCTCAATGCGCCCGCTGTTGCTCCCCCCCCTCCACACATTGCATTGGCCACTCGTAGAAAATTCATGTTGCTGCCACCTTTCCCCAGTCTGTTACTTGCCACCCCCATAGACTACTCATTTATGCTTTTCCCCCCTCCACAACTGTCATTGTGGGCCCCTCTGTGGGCAAATCCCTGATGTTGCCGCCTCCAAAATTCCCGTCCTTGGGGCCCCTCGTGGCCAAATTTAAGTTGCGCTACTTTCCCCAATCTATTTCTTTCCCCCTCTTTGGGGCCCACTCATGTTTTGCCACCTCCACAATATTTCCCTTATAAACCCCCTGTGGGGCCCACCATGTTACGGCCACCCCATAATCGTCACTTTCCCCCTCTGTGGGCTACTTATGCGCTGCCACCTCAAAAATGTGTCCCTTGGGGCCACTCTGTGGCCTACTCATTTGCTTTTTACCCCACAACTGGGCCCCTTGCCACTCTGTGGGCTAATCAAGCGCTGCCAAACCCCAAAACGTGCATTGTCCACTCTGTGGGCCCACTCATTTTGCTTCTTTTCCCCCACAATCTGTCCAAATTTCCACTCTGGGATTTCTCCTGATGCTGCCACCTCCACAATCTGTCATTTGCCACTCCCGTGCTCTACTCATATACTGTCAAACCCTTTTCCCAAATTTTTCATTATGCCACCCCTGACCTCATCCCGCGGGGTGTTGCGCCGCCACCCCCACACGTGGGCATAGGCCCCCCTGTGGCCAACTCATTTTGCCCGCCACCTCCAAAAATCTGTTACTTTTTCCAAATCTGTGGCCCACTCATAATGCTCCACCTCCCCAATCGGGTTATTGTCCACTCTGTGGCCTACTATGTTTTCTGCCACCTGCCCCAATCTGCCATTTGTCACTCTGGGGGCCTCCCTGTTTTCTGCCACCTCCACAACGTCATTTTTGCCACTCTGTGGGCCCACTCATGCTGCCCTCCCCCCTCCACAATCTGTCAATTTTGGGCCCCTTTTGTGGCCCACCCAGCTTCTTCAAAACAAATACTAAATACTAAAAATATAAAATCACTCTTTTTGCATGAACAAACCTTGTATGGTTTGGACCTTGTATGGTCCTCTGTTCAGTTCGACCTCTGGTGCCGAGGGACTGTGACAGCTGACCCGACTGCCAGCCAAAGCCCACAGACCAACAGAAACCTTGTATTTTGTTTTCCCAAAATTTGGTGACCGTGTTTTTACCTAATTGAAAATTCACTAATGGGCGGGAAGCCGAAAAGGCTCCCGTAAAAGATTGTTCACAAATTTTTTTTGATATAATTAAAAAATTTTAATTTTTAAAAAAATTATGTTGCCAAAATTTTTGTCGAAAAAAGTTTGGGGCCTTTCCCGGATTTTGGGATGTAATTGTGAAAAAACCCCATTATAAAGGGAAAAGGGGAAATGATTTAATTTATTTTAAAATACTCATTCTGCTGCCCCAAAAGAAACCCCTCTCAACCCAACCACCCTGTTGGGTTTCCCCAATGCCACCTCCTCATTTTTTCATTTGCCACAGCATTGTTTCAATACCAAAAAACACTCCCTATACATATTTTAGCATGGCACAGTGTTCTACAACACCATACTGGCTCTCCACAGCCAGGAAATTGCTGTTTTTTAACCTATTCACCACAAATAAATTTTGGCTGGGAAGACTGAATCTGCAATAGGCAAGCAGCTTGGGTGGTGAAGAAATTCAATCGTGTGGAGCAAAAAAATTAGAAAATGGAAGACATACAAGACCACTGTTAATCTCCCTCAATCTGGGGCTCCACGCAAGATCTCACCCCATGGGGTCAAAATGATCACAAGAATGGTGAGCAAAAATCCCCAAACCACACGGGGGACCTATTGAATGACCTGCAGAGAGCTGGGACCAACGTGACAAAGGCTACCATCAGTAACACACGCCGCCGCCAGGGACTCAGGTCCCGCAGTGTCAGACGTGTCCCTCTGCCGAAGCCAGTACATGTCCAGGCCTATCTGAAGTTTTAGAGAGCATTTGGATGATCCAGAAGAGTATTGGGAGAATGTCATATAGTCAGATGAAACCAAAGTAGAACTGTTTGGTAGAAACACAACTCGTCCTGTTTGGAGGAGAGAGAATGCTTAGTTGCATCCAAAGAACACTATACCTACTGTGAAGCATGGGGGTGGCAACATCTTGCTTTGGGGCTGTTTCTCCGCAAAGGGACAAGGACGGCTGATCTGTGTACATGAAAGAATGAATGGGGCCATATGATTTTGAGTTCAAACCTCCTTCCATCAGCAAGGGCATTGAAGATGAAATGTGGCTGGGTCTTTTAGCATGACAATGATCCCAAGAACACCGCCAGGGCAATGAAGGCGTGGCTTTGTAAGAAGCCTTTCAAGGTCCTGGAGTGGCCTAGCCAGTCTCCAGATCTCAACCCCATAGAAAAAATTTGGAGGGAGTAGAGAAAGTCCATGTTGCCTGGCGACAGCACCAAAATATCACTGCTCTAGAGGAGATCTACATGCAAGACAACATACCAGCACCTTGTGTATATAAAATGAACAATAATATGGGGGTAACGAAAATAAAGAAATAAAAATTAGTTCATTGATTTCATTGCCCCGACCCGGGGGTCAAAGACTACAAGGGGAAAGAAAGTGGGCTCGCGCCTGTTGGGCCGATCACCCAAAAGGCCCCCCCTAGCTAAACCAAACAGCCCATTTTCTGCTTTTTTTTACTGTATTTTGAATTTTCCCCCGGCCTTTAATTTGTTTTGGTAAAATACTTCTCCATAGGTTTTAATGGGTCCCGGGCCGCTAAATTTTCCTGTTTGGGCCGGGATTCCCAAAGGGCCCCAACTACCAACCAAATCACCCTTTTTTTTCTGCTTTTTTTTAAACTGTTTTTTAGAACTTTCCCCCCCCCCTTTAAATTTTAAATTGGTAAATTTATTTCTAAAAAGGGTTTTAAAATTGGGTCCCTGTCGCCCCTATTCTGAGGGCCCAATTTTGGCCAAGCCCACACTACTAAACCCAAATTTCAGCTTTTTTCCCCCCGGCTTTTTTTAAAAACTGTATTTTGATCTTTTTCCGTTTTTTTTGAATTTGATTGGCCCAAATTTTTTCCCCTATGGGTTTTAAAAATGGGCCCCCGCCCGCTCATATTCTGTTTGGGCCCAAAGGATTCCCAAAACCCCCTTTTACCCTCAACCAAAATCAGCTCTTTTCTGCTTTTTCCCCACTGAAATTTTGAACTGCCCCCCCTTTGAATTTGATTGGCCCAATATTTCCCATAGGGTTTTAAGGGGTCCCTGCGTTTCCCTATTTTTGATTGGCCAGGATTGCCAACCCCCCCCCAAGCTCAACCAATCAGCTCTTTTCCCCCCCTTTTTTTTTCTGTTTTTTAAACCCTGTCCCGCCTTTGAATTTGTTTTGGTCAATACGTCCCCCAAAGGGTTTTAAAAGGGGTCACTTTTCCGCTCCTATTCTGATTGGCTGGTTTCTCCCCTACCTTTTGAGAACGCTTCCCAAAATTTTTAAATTTTACTGTTTTTCCCCGGGAAATTTTTTCCATGATCCAAATTTCCCTGATTTAGCCCCCATTCTAGATTTTTGGAAAGTTTTTTTTTTTTATTTTTTTTTTTTTTTTTGGGGAAGGTTTGGGCTCTTTTTCTGAAAATTTTTTTTACACCTAATAAAAGGGGATTTTTTTGAAACATACCCCAAATCCGCACGGCGCGAGAGCGGGGAAAGATTTCTTTGCACTTCTAAAATTTTCCTCTCATTTAAACTTCCCCCTTTTCCTTTCCCGCCCCCTTTCCCGGCTCGTTTAGACCAATTTTCAACTGGGTCTGCCTGTCGGGAAGGCAAACGGTTTGCCAATCGCCGAATTTTGGGCCGACCCGGCGATCTTTAAAATGCCTCGGAGTTTTCCCGAATGAGCTGCAACCCACCCCGGGAAACGCCAAAACCCCCCGCGCCCATTAAACGCCCCTTCATTTAGGCCCGCAGCCGAAAGTGGCAAGGCTGCGCCTAACTCGCTTCTTTTTCCGTCCCCCACAGGGGTTTTGGGGGCTGGTGAGCGCAAAATACGCCAAAAATTTGGGGTGCAAAACCCTTTTCCCCAATACTTTGTCCCCCTTTTCCTGATGGGTTAAAGGTCTACCTATGATGTTAAATTACAGGCCTTTTCCCCTTTTTCTTTTTAATTTGGGGAATTTTGCAAAATTTTGGAGGGAGGCTAAAAACTTTTTTTTCCCCTTTTGTATATGAAAAAAATAAAATATATTACAGCATAATCCCCCATTTTTTTTGTACTTCTATTAAAAAACTCCTAAATTTATGCCCGGTGTTTTACTTACGGGGAAATACTTTAAAAAAAGAGGGCAAAACAGGAGAAGGCATTGGGGAATACTTTGGGAAATTGTTTCTGGGGGGAAAAATAATGGGTCCGGGGATTTATCTGTTCCCGGCATGTCCCAAACCTTTTAAAAAAATTTTTTTAAAGACTAAGACACCCCTTTTCATGGCAACAATTAAGGATGGCAAATTTTGGAAATTCAAAGGGTTTGTTCCCAAATTGAATTTTCCAAAAATTTTCGATTCTGCCCGAATACAAATTTTTGGGGTTTGATTTTCCCGGGAAAAAAAGGGCGTGTTTTTGATTGATAAAAGGCTGCAGCACATGGATTAAAATGGGGCAAAAAAAGTTCGGGGAGCAAAAAAAGGCGTAGCCTACATGCATTCCAGAGATAAAACCAATAAAAGACCGGCGGATCTGTGACTAAACCGAAACTTAAAAAGGGTCCGGGGCCATGCTCGCTCCTCAAAACCCCCCTCCTCCCCCTGTGCTGTGTAGGGAAGGTGCCGGGGCCCGCCGCTGCTTTTTTATGAAAACCCCTACAAAAGGGAACTCATTTTTATACAGCAAATTTTTGGGGGGGTTGTCCCAGTTTTGTCTCAAGACTGCTTCTCTTAAAAGGGTTCAAAATTCTAAATTTTTTGGGGGGGGTATTGGAACTGAACCCAAAGTTTTGCGCCCAAATGCACTAAAATATACTTTTTTTAATGCTACCCTGCCAGTTTCTTGAGCACATTAAATTTAATCCAAGGGTTATCAAACCCTGTTCGGTTGTATTCAGTTTAAAGAAAAAAGCCTTTTTACAACCCAAAAAAACCCAAACTAATTTTTTGGTTGCTAATTTATTTTTTGGGGGAATTTGGGATGGGGGGGTTTTAATTAACCCATTTTAAAACTTTTTGGGGTCAATTAAAAAAACTTTCCTTTTTAAAACCGCCAAAGAAAAAATTTTCCCTTTCCCATAATTCATATCCAAAGGGGTTTAATTTAAACAATTTTTTCTGTTGTTGTTTTCCCGGAAAAAATACACCCCGTTTTAAAACAGCCACAAACTGGAAATTGTGGGCCAGCACATTTCTTTTGCAAAAATTTACAACCCAAGGGGGTTAACTAAGTTTTTTTCTGCAGTTTTTACTCAGTAAAAAAAAATTTTTTTTTTTTTTTCCCCGCCAAAAAAAGAAATTTCGGGTAACAAAAATTCATATTTTGGAAGGTTAGTTAAGCCGGGTTTTGTATTTTTAAAAATTTTCCAGTAAAAACACAGTTTTTTTTAAACGGAAACATACAAGTAAATTTTTTCCTTTGACATTTGTGGGGGCGCAATTTTACCCCAAGGGGTTACCCCGAGCTTGTTTAGGGGGTTTCTTTTTGGAAAAAAAATGCAGGGTTGTTTTTTATAATTTTGAGATATCTTCATTAAACAAAAGTCGTAAAATTTTAGAAAAAACAGTATGTCAGACAAGGGGGTTGGCGGGCTCTTCACATGCGAGGGGGGGTGGAAAACAAACTTTTCATGGGCGGGCACGGGTCACAGCAAAAGAAAGGGGAAACCGTCGCAGCGGGGGGTACTTGGTGGGGCCCAAACAACGCATTTTCCCATCTAGCGGCTGTGTGTTGTTCAAAAACCCAAATGGTTTCTTGATTGGTTGACTAGGTCATCCTTTTCCTCCCAGAGGGACATCTAAAAACCCCCCAGCCAAGAGTCTGTGGGAACGTCAGACAAAAACCCCTTTGTTGGGAAGGCCCCCGGGGGTTGGGCAGTCAGGGAGCTTTCTTGGCAGCGGGAAAAAAAGGGGCCCAAAAATCCCATGCTTTTTTGTAGTTAAAAGATGTGGAGAGTGGCATGGGATTTTTTTTGGCCCAGCGGGAAGCCATGCATACCAAGACCGTTTAAAGGGGGACAGCATTTACAATCAAATACTCCCAAAGTATAAACATGGGGGGTTTAAAAACCAGTTTTTTTGCATGACACCGGGGGGGGGGGGGGTGGGGGGGGGGGGGGGGGCGGGGGGGTTTTTTTTTCAAAAAGGAAAGCGCGTATGGAACTTGAACTGAAGGAGAAACCCTAACTAAAAAGTAAATTTTTTAGGTGCTTATTTTGCATTTTGTGCCATTGTTGAAGGAATTCAGGGACAAAAAATGGAATCGGAAAAAGAAAAAAAAAGAAACAAAAGAAACTTTCAAAACTGGCTTTGTATGAAAAAAGGGGGGGCCCTCCCCTGGGTTTAAATGGTGGAAAAAAAGGGGGAACCCCTCGGGCCCCGTTTTTAAAAGGGGAAAAAGGGGGGGCCCCCCCCCCTGTTTTAAAAAAAAAGGGGAGGCCCTCCCCCTTTTTAAAAAGGAAAAAGGGGGGACCCCCCCTGTTAAAAGGGGAAAAAAGGGGGGCCCAGCCCCTGTTTAAAAAGGGGGAAAAAGGGGGGGGGCCCTCCCCTTTAAAGTTTGGGAAAAAGGGGAGGCCCTCCCCTGGGTTAAAGGGGGGGAAAAAAAGGGGGGCCCCCCCCTGTTAAAGGGGGGGAAAAAAAAGGGGGGGCCCCCGCCCCTGTTAAAGGGTTTGGAAAAAAAGGGAGGGGCCCTTTCCCCCTTTTAAAAGGGGGAAAAAAGGGGGGGGGCCATCCCCCGTTTAAAAAGTGGAAAAAGGGGGAAATCCCTCCCCCCCCGTTAAAGGTGGAAAAAGGGTTACCTTTTTCATCCCAATTTTCCCCCTGTTTCAAAAATTTTCCCCCCTTTTTTAATTTTATTTTTTTCCCGTTTCATCAATTGCCCCCTGTTCATAAATTTCCCCCTGTTAATATATTTTTTCCCCTGTTCATAAATTTTTCCCCTGTTCATCATTCCCTGCCCTGGCCTTTAACCTGACCTTTCTGCTAGTTCCTGACCTCGAATCTCCACCCCCCTAACCCACCTGTTGGCCTGCCCTTTTGACTACGAGCTTCGTCTTACGTTTGGGGTACCTCGCTGCGCCTGGGCTGCCCCGCAAGCTAGCCCATCCGGGGGGTAGCGACCGGTAGGATCCCCCGCAGAAAGTCCCCTCCTTGCGGCAGGCTCTGGTGAAAACCGGGACCTATTGACCCCCCTCCCTGGCGTGGCCGCTACCCCCGCTTGCGGTGGTCCAAGGGCCACTACCCGTGTCGTTACAAGGGCAAGTGAATGCCTTTTTCCTGGCAGTTTTTGAATGTCTCAATCTTCCAATATAGGCATAAAAAATTACTAGTGCTTAAAACCCACTGTGACTCGCTTGCTGGGAATGGGACCTCCCTAATCCCTTAACAGTACCAACCAAAAATGAATAGCAACAGAAACTGAAATAAAAAGTCATTTTATTTGAAACAATAACTAAAATAGTAACGACAGTGCTAGTAAGCACTTGCGTTCTTGAATGTCCATTTGACGCATAGGGGAGGGAATCCAAAGTCCAAATGATAGCTCCCGGCGCCTCTTTCGGGTAACGCCCCTAGGGGGGGGAAAAAAACAGGTAAGACCTAAAAAACCGTGTGACGTTTTGGGGTAGTCCCACCCCCTTTTTTTTCCCCCCCTTTTTTAAAAAGGGTGGGACAGCCCCCCAAATGTCACACGGGCCCCTTTTAGGTCTTACCTGTCTGTTTTCTCCCCTATGGGGGTTAGCCAAACGAGGGCGCCGGGAGACATCATTATTGACTTTTGGATTCCGCCTCCCGCAGTCTATGGACCCCTTTAAGGAACCAAGAGCTATATCTAGACTGCTCTTACATATTTTTTGTTAATGTTTCAAATAAAAAGGGCTTTTTTTACAGTTTCTAGCTTGCTAGTTCATATTGGTTAGTTCTTTGAATGGTGCAGAGTCCACCACTTGAAAAGGGAGGGACTGCAGTACCACCAACTTGGGGCAGGAGAAACCCGGGCAGCTTCTGCACTTAGGGGTGGCTGGACGCTACTGCTGTTTCTCGCAATGTCCGGTGAAGACTGCTGCACCAAGTGCCCAGGAGCAGGGGTATCTGCAGGTAATGATGTAAAGCGGGAGTTGTTTCAGGGAAGGGTTGGGGAAGCCAGACTGCCTGAAAGGGAGGATGCCAGGTGCTACAGCGTTGGGGGAGGATGGACCCAAAACCCAAATCTGAAAACTATGGGGACACCGGGATATGTTGAGCGGGGCCGTGTTACTAACATTAGGTCCCGGTTACATTTTTTTCTGGCCCAGATTCGACAAAAAGCCTTTTAAACCTCCTTGGTGTTTAGCAAAAAACTGGCACACCGCCGAGTAGGTGATTTTACCCCCAAATTTCCGCATGACTGACTGTTACCACCGCGACCCGGTGAGTCCCGTCCGCCTTTCGGGGCCCTGCAAAGTGCAAGTCAAAATCGGGCCATTTGGCCCCAACCTCGCCTGCTGCCACCCTGTTACTCCCGGGGGCCACCTACCGACTTAGGGGGCTGCCCCACTGCCTGACAGCAAGCTGCTACTCTCTTCCCCTATAAAAAAATAAACCCCTTGTACACTTTTGGTCTGTGCACTGATAGCTCACAGGCTTTCAAAACCCACCAGTATGCGATGACACCCAACTTTACATCCCGGCCCCAGACTTAACTTTTACTTTCCAAATCCCAGTTTGCTGTCATCCAAAGCCCCCTTCTCCCCCATCTCCTAAAAAACTTATGAAAGGAAAACGGTTCTTCCAGGCCGGACAATGGGATCGGGGTAGAGGCCATTTTCATCCCAGGGAAAAAAGGGGGGCACAAGGAGGCAGGGAGTGGACTGATTTTCCGTTTGGGGGCACTTTATGCCTTGCTTAATTAGGGGACCAGAATAATTGTCCCAGCCTCGCCCCATTCTCCCGGCTCCCTGTGTGATCGGCTACATCGATTAGTGTTTGCCTGTCACACCATCCTCCTCAACGGTGTCGCTGTACAAACCGACCTCTCGCAACTAAAACCCCCCCTTGCAGCTCCCTCCTCACTATTTGCCCCCTTCTCAAGAAGCAGCGGAGTCTTCCCACCTTTTGCTGCCCCCCCTGTCCTCAAATATTGGTTCTCACTGATAGTGGTGCAGAGGCCCCCGCACATAGTAGTTCTCTGGCTGTGAGAAGGAAGGGCAGAGGGGAGTTGAGGACAGGTGAAAGCCCCTCACCTGTCTCGGCCATGCCAAAAAGGGGTTGTTGTGACAAACGCACCGACTCTTGCTGGGGTTGTCAATTCATCTGGGAGAAAGTGTAGACCTAGTGTGTGGGGCAAAAACAGGCCCGTAGATACACCCGGATGCTGTGGCCCGCATGGTGACACCGCTGTGACGCCCCCCCTTTACCTGTGCCTGTGAACTTTTGGTGGCTCCGGAACCTACACCCGTGTTCTTTGGACGCTATTTAAAACATACCCACTTTTTTTTTTTCCCGCTGTCGCTGCCAGACTTTACAGGCTACATTCCCCGCTTCACTTTTGGGCATTTTGCCCTCTTAAAATGCCCAGGGGAAATTTTTTATGAAGCGATTCTAAGAGAAGGGCAGTCAATGGTTATACTAAAACACAACATTTTATGAAGACCAAACCAAGCTCTCTCCGCATATTAAGCATGCCAAACATTTTACAGCCCCTACAGGCTCTTGCAGCCTGGGGAAAAAAAGTGTTTTTAACGCAAAAATTTGTCCCAAAGTAATTCGGACCGAAACTAAATTTTAACAGAAAATTCGGTGGTCACCGAAATCCCAATTTTTGAAAATTCGCCCATCTTAGCAACAATAATTTTTTTTTGACACTCATTTCGAAGATAATTTTCTTTTTACATTCTCATACTGGAAATTTTGGTTGAGATGGTGAATTTCCCGAAATTCGTTTCGTTCACTTCCCGAAAATTTTTGGCAAAAAAAAACTTTCGTTCCGAAACTTTGGCACAACACTTAAAAAAAAAAGCTTTCCAGGCTGCCAGAGCCGCAGGGGGGTTTTTGAAAGTTTTTGCCATGCTTAAAATGCAAGGGGGCTTTTGGTTTTTGGCTCATACAATGTTGTATTTTTGTATACACGCACTGCTGCCGCCGCTCTTAGAATCGCTTTTACTATAAATTCCCTGGGGGACAAAAAGGGCAAAACGACCCAAAAAAATGAAGGGGGGAAATTTGTCTGATAACCCC
>JAODAL010047264.1:0-30113 GCA_025379985.1 Phyllomedusa bahiana | reverse complement strand
CAGTTTAAGGGGTATTATCGGATCAGGGAAGACGGAAGCATTGAAGTTCTGGGGATTAACCTAAATGGGGTATTCTCGTTTTATAGACAAAATTTTCCCCTTATTTCATAACAAGATTAAACGTTGCTGGATCGTTGGAACAATTGTCGCTGCCCCTTTTTGGCCGCATAGCTCTACAAAATGTTGGCATTGCCGAAACTTATTATCGTTCGAACCCTTTTCCCGATACTTTTTCCTCTGGCACCCTTAATTTTTGCAGGCGGATTTTATTATTCTTATGGGCCCGGGGACCCCGGAACTGCCAAAGGGTATATTTAGGGGGGAAAAGGCGGGGGGGGGGTCTATCGGCCCCAGATGTCAAAAAATTTATGGCCACAAACGAGGCTTTCCATCCTGGGGGCTCTTTATGCTTAACTAGATGGAGGGATTGGAGAAATATGGATGGCTCCTAACATCCAAATTTTTTGGTTTTTGGGCAACCCGGGCCCATTAAATTGGACCCCCCTGCGCTTTCCCTTGTCTTTGACAAGATCTTTTTTGGTAGAGATTTTGGGGTTTCGTTGTGTTCGGGGCTTCCTTTATGAGTCTTTTTATCTCACCCTCTGCCCCGAAAGGTAAGATGGATAATCGGTGGGGGCCGTATTTGAGGCCCAATTTTTCCCGCTTTGGGATGTGTGAATGGCGCCCCATGGAATCAGACCTTTCCAACTCCAATCTAGTTTAAATTTACCGCCCTCCTTCTTTTCTCTTATTTGCAAATTAAACATTATATAAGTCAATATTGGGCACAAAAGGGTCCTAAAACACACTTTTCGAACAGGTTTGCGGGTGGGGGGGCTCTACCAAGGGCTGATCTCGGCAATTTTCGATTTTACCCCCACCAGAGAAAGACTTTTAAAACAACATTCCTAATGTCCAAATGGGAGGACTTTTGGGGTACAGTTGTACAGGGGGAGGGAGGGGGGTATATGGGGGGGGCCCCTTCGCCCATCCGAATAGGAAATATATAAATTGTAAGTATGGTATCACAATAAGAGCTACTAGGGGAAACCCCATGGGCAATTGTGTTGGAGGTGTAGGGATCGGGGGGGGAGTCCCTCTGTATTTTGGGCTTTTGAGAGGGGTTATCCCCTTCTGGAAAAAAGTCCCCTCACTAGCTTTTGAAATTTTTTCCAAAACCCGGCCCCTTACACCCCAGCCTATCTCTTAAAAAATCTTCCCCTCTTTTTTGGGCCGGGTTGGGGGATTGTTCCTGTATATTGCACAGGGCCAAATACTTGTTTTGCCGCACACTGGGGCAGACTTCCCTTCCTTTAGGGAAAATGTATGTGCCCCCTATTCAGGAGTCAGACAGATGGAATATCTCGCAGCCCCTTTAAAATGTGTCAGTACCCCCCCCGGGCGTAAAGGGGATCCCCTGGACAACCGCAAGGATGGTTGTAAGCCACGCCAGGAAACGGATCTAAGTAGGTCCCGGTTTTTCCCAGAGGCCGCCGCAAAGCGGGATGGACTTGCTGCGGGGGAGTCTACCAGGTCGTTACCCAGACGTGACTGCTTGCGGTTGGCAGCCAAGAAGTTAATAGCGTGGTGCAGAATCGTCAGGCTGGTTGTGTCGGGGAAGGCAGAAGGTCAGGCAGGCGGGCACAGGTTGTGGTCGTGACAGGGCCGAGGTCAGGCAGGCTGCAGATGCGTGGTCGAGGAACGGAAGCTAATGGTACGGTACACGGTAAGTCAGAAAGGCTTGTAACGCTTTCTCTATAGGCTGAAATGGCACTAAAGATCCGGCAAACAGCCCAGGAGAGGCTGGCTTTTAAATAAGGGCAGTGACCGGCAATGCAATTACCGGTGCACTGGCCCTTTAAATCTGCAGTGCGGCGTCTTAGCGCGCGCCTTAAGATGTCGGGGACGCGTGTGCCACCGGGGAGGCTGAGACCGCAAACAGGAGCGCGGCGGGTAAGTCAGAGGGGAGGGGCGGACGGGTGGTTGTAGGGTGAGTGCGGGGGGCCACGCCCGACATGCGGGCGGCAGGTGCCGCTCGTGGCGGCGACCCAAGGTTTGCCCGCGGGGACCGGTGATGGGGGTCGCGGGCCCACCGTGACCGTACCCCCCCCCCCTTCGGCCTCCCTCCTTTGGCTGGAGAACCTCTGAATTTATGTCACGATCCAGAATATTGCTCTCTGGTCCTGGACCTTCTCGGGCCCGAACCCTTCCAGTCAATGAGAAAAAAACCGCTTCCCTCTGACCGTCTTCATATTAGTATCTCCTTTACGTCAAAGACAAGGTGGTATCGGCCTCAGGAGTGTGAGGAGCAGTACCGAGAGAAGCGATTTAAGGCTATATATGACCGGTTTTAGCAGGGAGACATGGAAGGACGTTCGGGACCATCATAGTGGGGGAAGGCGGAGCTTGTATGCTATGGATTAATGCGCTTGAGCACTCGAATGGACCAGGAAACCTTGGACAGCTTATAGCTGGGAAACCTTGAAAGTTATATTTAGCCGACAACCCACCTTGGTCACCTGGCGGAAAAGGTTGGCGGAGGTCTTCTTGTGTCGGTTTGAGCTTGTCGCGGGCGGAGGCCTGGAGTAGCGAAATGTGAGTTGTTTCCAGATAGCTGTCAGGTCTGGACCTCGCTCTTCCACAGCAGGGACCTCGATGGGCACAGAAGAAAGGGGGAGGGGTGGGCAGGGATGTCGCGTAGACACTAACAGAAATGAGCAGCACCAGCAGACCTCCGAGTCCAATGAGTTATTTTTTTTTTTTTTAAAACGGAAAACTCGGCCAGGGCAACAGCTGGACCAATCATCTGGTGTGCGGAGGACAAAGTGGCGCAGGTAGCAACCAGGGTTGGTTTACTCTTTACTGCCCATTGGGACTGGGAGGTGGTAGGTGAAGAAAAGTTCAGTTTATTTGTTTTGGTTACAGATGGGCGCCCAAAATCTGGAGACAAATTGAAACGCCCACGGTCCGACACTATGTGCCGAGGGAGCCCATGCAGCTGAAAATATGTAGGAAAAAATAGATGGGCAAGGCGAGGAGCTGAGGTGACCGGCGAGGAATAAAGTGGGACATTCTTTGAAAACCGGGTCTGTAACACCCAGGATCACGGTTTTTGCCAGCGGAAAGGAGGGAGATCCGTGATAAAATCCATGGCCACATGGGTCCTAGGGTACAGCTGGGTATAGGTAGTGGCAGGAAGAAGCAGAATCCTGCTGTTTTTGAGACGAGGTGATTGTTCCTGGGCACAGGAAAAAAGCGCTGGACCCTCCTCGAACTCACGAACAATCCTGGGCTGAGGCAGCACCAGTAGAATCGAGAGTTGAGAGAGCTGGACCTCTGCCCTCCTGGGTGCCCCGCCATCGGGTGCGAGAACCCCATGACATTTATGCTTTCCGAAGAGGGGACGGACGTATGATTATTTGTGTGCGGCGTGATGGGCCGTTCAGGAGGTATAAGGTGCCGTGGAGGAGATCATCCCCAGTTCAATCGAGAAGCACGGAAGAGAGCGGCGGCCTTGACATTCGTTTGAGGGCGAAATGAATGAGAAAATTAAACCGGGCTAGGAGAAGATGAGAGACACGAGCTGGCGTGGATTTAAGCGTTGGGCAGTCTGGGATAAGCAGAATTTTTATGGTCGGTTCTAGATGCTGACAGGGTGACGAGCCCTCAAGAGATCTCTATTCTGCAGTGCAGCTTGATGGCAGCAATTCCGGTTGCGCCTAGAGTAGGTTCTTTCAGCTAGAGGAACAACTTTTTAGAAAAAGAACCGCAGTGAGGGTTTTGCCTTTGGGCCCTTTCTGGGAGAGTATGGCTGGCCCCACCGAGGAGGCGTCGACCTCGAGGGAAAAAATGGTTGTTCAGTATCTGGCCGAAGAGTGCATGCGCAGTGGCGAAGGCACATTTTAATTAGAGAGGGTTACTTGCCGGAGGGTGGCCAGAGTAGGATTAGCAGTTTCTTCTTGGTTAAAGCCACTTATGGGGGACCCAGCGAGGAACCAATGTGTATTAAATTGCTGTAAGTGGCGAACCCAGGAATCTTTGTAGGGTCGGCGACCCATGGGGCGCGGCCACTGTAGACGGCAGACAACTTTGCGGGGGTGGACATCTGTAGGCCCTTGTCAGAATGATGTTGCCTGAGGAGGTAGGCTCTGCGATGAAACTGACTTCTCAAGTTTGGATTGAGGGGGTTGGCCTTAGGAGTTGAGGACATGGCACACGTTAACTTGATGGGTTTCAGGTAGGGGGAGAAAAGGGAGAAATCCAGAATGGTGTCAAGGATACACACCCAGCTTGAGTACAGGAGGTCCGGAAGATGGTCAATGGAGAATTCTTTGGAAGACGGCGAGATTGCAGAGCCCGAAGGCATGCCAGGTATCGAGTGCCCGTCGCGGCGTGTTGAAGCGGTTTACATTGTCGCCATACGTTCTTTGAGGTTTACGCCTCGCAGGTCCAGTTTAGTAAAGAGACCTTGGTACCTCGTAGACGGTCAAAAGTTCATGATCATGGGCAGGGAGATAGCGGTTCTTTTACGTGATCTTGTTGAGGCCTCTGATAGTCTATGCAAGGACGCAGGTTTCCGTCCTTTAGCCACGAAGAAGAAACCGGCCCCAGCTGGAGAGGGGACTTGCGGATAACCCCCTCTGGAGTTCTCCTTGCTATATGTACTGACTAGCCAAGGTCTCAGGTACAACAATTGGGGTAAACCCTGCACGTGGAGGAGAGGGTTCGAGGCACAAGATCATGGACGTGTATGGGCGATGAGGCGGCATCGTCTCAGGCTTGCTTCTCGGAGATGCATCTGCGAAGGCTTGGTCTGGTGCAGGAAGGCCGTCCGAGGCTTTGACGACCGAAAGAAGAAGCGGAAGCCACCGGGCGAGCGAGGTGCCTACCACACAACAGCGTAGACTGGCACTCGAACCCCAATCGGACTGCCAATCGAGCCGGGAGCATGGCGTTGCAAGCACGGGAGACCCAGGAATGACGTGGGGAAGGGGTAGTACGTAGAACGCAAGGTTCTCTTATGCACACCCCTACTTGTAGGCCCGGGGCTCAGTTCGGAACCGATTGGATCCTTGAGATCTTCCATGACCGAGGAGATGAGTAGGGGCTTCTCAGGCGGATCACAGGAGGTTTGCTGGGATACCAGGCAGGTTCCACGAAATTGGACCAGAGTAGGAAAGCAAGTAGCCTGTAAAAAACTGGGGCACCAGGCCCAGTGCCGACGATCTCGGGCATGGTCAGGCGGAGGAGAGGGCTTGCTCTACTAGGGACGGCTCTCCTACGTATCCTAGGTGGCTTTCCCGGACGTGAGGGCGCAGTGGGCAGGATTGCGGAATGGTTCTGCCACTGCCACAGTACAGACAAAGATTCTCCTCAGTCTTCTGGTTAACTCAGTTGAGGACAGGTGGCCCGATCCACTCCATGGCCTCCTTCGGCGGAGGTGGCGGGGTCTAGTTGCTCCGTTCCTGCCGGAGTTTCTCCTGGCGTTCGAGAAAACGGATGTTCAATCCGAGTGGCCAGGGAGATTAGGTCACTCAAGGAAGGACGGGAGATCCGGGCGGATAGTGCATCCTTGATTGCGGCTGGAGAGGCTCCTTTTGAGGTGGCAGTCCACGCGGCTTATTCCACGATAACTGAGAGGCCAAAGTGCTGGAAACGTATGGCATTAATCGCTACGATGGAGGTCGCCCTTGGCGCAGATTTAGCAAGGCGGGTCTCGGCAGACGGAAGCCGGGATGGTTCCTCCGAAAAACGCTCCGGAACTCGGTGAGGACTGAAGCAGGTTAGCTGTGGACGGTTCGGGTCCTGTCAGAGGGGGGTAGCCAGGCCCGGGCTTTCCCGAGAGGAAGGTTAGCACGAACGCCACTTAGACCCCCCCCGTTTCGTAGGAAATTGGTTGCCATTACTCAATATGCAGGGAGATGACCCGGGTGCTTTATTTTAGTGGCATTTTTCTAGAGTGGGGTTGAATAGGGTGACTGACACTATGACCGATCACGGGTGTACACGTGCTCTATGTGGCGTGGGAGGTAAGTTAGTTCGAAATAATCCGGGGGTCAGTGACGGTGTAGGAGTGAGGTGGGCAGGTGATATGCGTGGAGGTGAATTCGGTGAGGCGTTGTGGGATATGTTGATGCTCAGAGGTCATGCCTTGCGTTGATTTAGGACGTACTCTCGGGTGCAGAGCGCACAGACGGCCTTCGATGGGGCGCGGGGGTGGAGAATCGACGCTGTTGGCGTGTATGGTGGTAGGGGGCGGTGGCCGGGGACCCCGATTGCCCTATGCGTCTTGGGTCCCTGGGGCGGTTCCTCGAGCGGAACTTGTTGTCTCTCCGCGAGGAGGGGTATACATGAAATGGGTGGGGTTCTCGAAGGGTGGCATGCGTGCTCGTGGGTGATTGTGGTGTCAGTAGTAAGATTGAGTGAAGATGCGGGTGGTTCAATTCAAGTAGTCGCGTTTTTTGTGGTGGGGAGAAGGTGGTCTGCTGCTGGCGTGATGGTGTAGCAGTCCGCTCGATACTCACCGCGTGTGTCGCTCGCAGCATATTGTATTATTGGGGAATTAGGTAGTTAGGGTTGTTTGCGTTGAGGGCGGAAACTCTTGGCTAAGGTTCGCTTGCGGTATGGGGATGGGCTAAGATGGTGGTGGTCGGCCTCCCGCTTCGGTGTGATATTGGCTAATTCAGATGGTGGTAGTCGGTGTGATTATTATTACGGAGGAGGGGTAGTGTGTGGGAGCAAGAGGGTGGGGTGATGAGGGTGGTTTGTCATTGTGTAACCGAGTGGAGGACATTTAATACCGGCGGCGGCGGCGCGGTGCGGGGCCAGTGTCGCCATGTGGGGTTAGCAGATTGTTTGGCTGTAATGTCCGTCGAATGGTATAGTTGTGTTGGTTAGTCTAAGCCTATTGAGTTCCTAATGTAGGGTCCGGGTGAGATTGGGTGAGGTGTGGGGGGGGTCGGGCGTGGCTACTGTGATGATATCCATGTGTTGGGGTTTTCGTGACGATTGTGATAGAAATGTGGTTTGGTGTGAATCGTGTTAGGATGGGAGTTCGGTGAGTGACTGGGGGGCCGACGTTGTGTAATCGTGGGGAAGAGTAACGTTAGAGATTCCGTGTGGTGGGTTTTTTGAGTGGGTACGTTGGGTATGATAGTGGCGGCTGGTGATTAGGTAGACGTATGGATCTACTCCGGGGGGAGTGGATTTGCCGGCTATGTGGGGGATCCCCGGTCATGTTTCCGGGTGGATTGGTGGATTCTGGCCGGTATAATCGTTGATTTTTGGCTGTGTGGGCATGAGGGAAGAGGCCGGGGGGTGGCGGGTGGCCTTGTAGGGGGAAGGGACAGTCGGGTGGATTGCGGGAATTTGTGAGCTGTTGATACTGCTCTAGTGCGGGCCGGGTGGTGATATAAAGCCCCTGCAGGGCTTGGAGTTCCCCTTCGAATTTTGGTCGGCATAGGATAGAACGAAGGCCGTGTGTGACCAGCGGTTGGTAGCCGGAACGGGGGAGCAGCGGGCGCCAGGGAGAGGGTTGTTGCTGCTGAGCGGCCAGGAGCTGCTGCATATGGCGGAGAGCTGAGTTGCTGGGCTTGCTGAGCGAGCTTGTTGGGCTGCTAGCCACAATGGCGGTGACGGTCAGCGTCAGACGGCAGAGGCACCTTTGCGGGATCCAGTTGCTGGGATTCTTTACTGTCACGTACACGGACGGAGAAAGGTGAGATCCACTTGGACCACCGCAAGCGTGGTGTAAGCACGCCAGGGAATGGAATCTAAGTAGGGCCTGGTTTTCACCAGAGCGCCGAATGCGGGGATGGACTTGCTGCGGCGGGAGAGTTCTACCAGGTGTTACCCCTGACGTGACTTGCTTGCGGTTGGCAGCAAGGTAGACCGTGTGGTGCAGATTCGTCAGGCGGTCGTAGTCGGGGGGCAGGCAGGAAGGTCAGGGCAGGCGGAGGTTCGTGGTCGGTGGACTGGCACGAGGTAGGGCAGGCTGGGCAAGATGCGTGGTCGCGGATCGGAAGTAATGGTACGGTACACGGTTAAGTCAGAACAAGGCTTGTAATGCTTTCTTTAGGCTGAAAGGGCACTAAAGAATCCGGCAACAGCCCAGGAAGGAGGCAGCTTAAATAAGGGCAGTGTCCGGCAATAGCCGACAATTACCGGCGCACTGGCCCTTTTAAAATACCGCAGTTGCGGGCGGCGCGGCTTAGATGTGGGTACGCGCGCACCGGGAGGCGGAGGACCGCAAACAGGAGTGCGGCCGGCGTAAGTAGAGGGGAGCCGGGCAGCCGGGTGAGCACGCCCCCAACGCCGACATGCGGGCGTCGGGGTGCGCTGTGCGGCGACCACGGGTGTAACCGGGAGGGGGGGCGGGGCCCCCCGTGACAACATGGATGAATTGGAGTCTTTGTGGGGAAACAAGATATGGAAAAGCCTGGGGACTATTTTCAGGATTGCTCAAGATTTTAGGCTTAATCCTTTGACCAGGTGACTACGTGCTGCAGGACCTGCGGGTGTTTGTATGTTCTCCTTTGTGTATCATGTCCTGTGTTGGTCCTTGCTAGGTTGATCTAGGACATCAAAGTTATGGATACTTTATGATCGTGTGTTTCATTTTTATAGCCACAATTTCTAATACATCTGAGTATATACTTGTTGTTGTACGCTTTGATAGTTACATGCTATATGATGTATATGACTATAAATTTTCTATTGTATTTTACCTTGATAAAAACTTAATAAAAATATAGTTAAAGAATAAAAAAAGCATAAAGGATATGTAACTACGTATATACTCGAGTGTAAAAAATGGTAAAAATGTGCTGAAAAATCCGTCCTCAGGCTTTTTACTCAAGTTTCTGTCGGCGCCCAGGCGCTTAATGGCTGGGCGCCAGCAGGGTTTACTCTAGTGGGACTCCGGAATGACGCTGGACTTGCGCGTGTCTGGTGTATCTGGCAGAGGCGGCGTGAGTGCCATCACGTTAGCTGATGTAATCACGCCCTCTGTGCCGACATGAAGCGAAGCGATGGGAGTCGTGATGGCGCAAGGCAGCGAGTAAGTACTTTTAAAAACAAAAAAAAACAAACCCATCCACTGCCTATGGGGGGAAATATACTGCTGTATATTTGCTTATGAAGGACATTACCTGCTGTTTTATCCCCCCCACCCCCCCCCCCCCCCCCCCCCAAAACTATGCTATGGGAGGGCATTTTAAAACTGTCTATACCCTGCCTATGGGGTTATTAATGCCTTTTATGGGGAACTTAAAACTACTTACACATTCCAAAATCAGTAGCAAACTATCACTAAAGAAGCTTTCAAGGTACATAGGAATTTTAAAAAAGCCATTTCTGCTATCTAGAATACATGAAAAAAACTTTTGAGGTCTCAGTTACACTTTGATCAAAAACTGCTTAAGCCACCTCCGAACTTACGGGACCTCAGGGCAGGTGGTCCTAACCACTATTTGTGACCTCTTGTTGGGTCCTATTCAGACTCTCCATAATCCAGGAAATGAGGAATAACAACAAGTTACACTGCACTGATTTAAAGCCTGTGAAGGTGGGTGGAGTGCAAAAAACAAATGGAGGCAGCCACTCCTCCCCCTATAGGACTAGAAACAATATATGGTTCTGCACATTAAAAAAAAACAATTTTGAAAAAAATTGTACATAGGTGCACACTGGTGGGCTTAAATATTACATACACATTCAAAAATCAGTAGCACATATCAACTAAAGAGCTATCAAAGGGGACATAGGAATTTTTTAAAAAAAGCATTTATGGCTATCTAGAATACATGAGAAAACCAATTTGATGTTTCAGTAACAGATTTTAGATCAAAACCTTCTTAAGCAACCTCAGAACTTCAACGGGAAACACAGGGAGGTGGTCGTACATATTGTTATATCGTTTGGGTCCTATTCGACCTCCATAATCCTCCATTTAGTTTTTTGTGACTCCACCCCACCTTCACAGGCTTTTAAATCAAGTGCAGTATCTGTAGCTGGTCTTCATTTCCTGGATTATGGTGGTCTGAAATAGGACCCAAACGGGAGAGATAAACATTAGTGTAGGACACCTGCTGAGGTCCGTGAAGTTTCGGAGGTGTGGCTTAAGCAGTTTTGATCAAAAGTGTGAACTGAGAGAACTCAAATGTTTTTTTCATATATTCTAGATAGCAGAAATGCTTTTTCAAAATTCCTATTGTCCCCTTTGATAGCTTCTTTAGTTGATAGTGGTGCTATGATTTTGGAATGTGTATGTTGATTACAGCCCCCCCCAGTGTGCATACCTATGCTATTTTTTTCAAAGTGTTTCTTTTGATGCGCAGAACTTATATTGTTTCTGGCCTTTAAATGACTTATACCTGTCAATGGGGGATATTAAACTGCCTATGGGGGGATATTAAACCTATCTATACTGCCTAGGGGGTATTAAACTGCCTATGGGGAACATTAAATGTCCTATATCTGCCCCTATGGGGTTGTAAAATGCCTTTGGGGGACATTAAAACTGCCTTCACCCTGCCTATGGGGTTATTAAATGCTATGGGGGGACATTCAACTACTAAACCTATCTATGGGGATGTTAAACTGCCTATCCTGCCTATGTAATTTTATTGGTATCCATTTTTATTTTTAAAATTTACCCAGTAGGCAGTTGCGTTTTCCACCTAGGCTTATACTGAGTCAATATGTTTTCCCAGTTTTTGTGGGCAAAAAGTAGGTTGCTCGGCCTTATATTCGGGTCAGCTTCATCATGAGTATATGTGGTAATTATTTATTTTTTTAAGGAGTTATTCACAAACTTAATCTTCTCGCTTGAAACCAGTATTATGATGAGCTTTTTGAGTGTGTGTGGTGTTGTGGGTGCAGGGAGGGGAAAGAGGAGAGGGCCAGAGCAAAGGAAGCCATGATGGGAGACTAATAATTTGGTCACGGCCAGCTATCGCTTTATCAAACTCACCACTTGTGCTCTCCCGGCTCTGGCACCAGTGATATGAGGGGTCTGCAAATTAGATGACGGTGGTCGGTAGTTGTTTTTCCCCGGGCCACACTCTGGTGTCTCCTCTCCACTGCCTACGGTGAGTGGTTGTGTGAGGTGCACTTGATGTGCGGTGCAGAAATAACAGGCAGGAGGTGAAGGGTTCATACTTTCATATCAATCTCAGATTCTTTTACTTCACCAGGCAGTGGTCAGTGTGCCGCCCACCTTACTGGGACCCATTTATTACATGTATATGAATGTTATGTATTTGATATGCAACGATTTGATATGTTATGCTGCCACCTGTGGCTATTATTTGTAACTGTTTGTATGGTTTGTTGGATGATGATGTAACTACCCATACTTCTTTGCTTCATGTTTCTCTTCCTGTTCTATGAGGTCACATCCTGCCTCATTGTACCTGTGACTCCATCTTGTGCAGACCTGTTTGCTCAGTCCTGAGAGGAGAATGTGTTTGGTCCCCATATACTGTAACTTCCTGTGTGCGATCTCAAGGTACAGTCAATAAATAACCTGAAGCACATCATTGCATCATTCTTACTTGATCTCCACATGCTTTGGAAGGGAATTAATATAGCGAGTTCACTATCTTCAATATACTTGCACAGAGACAGACTTTCTCACATCTATCAGGAACTTCTCTAATGTACAATGGTAGCAGAATAGTCAGCATTCAATTACATCTCAGTCCTTCCAGTTCCAGCCACTCAGTAGGCTAATGCAGAAAAAGTTTTATACCTCACACAGCCCTGCTAAGTCCTTCCATAGTAAATTAGCTTTACATCTTTCTAGATCCACTCCCATGTGGCCAGGGAAGATAAAGGATTTGAGCTGATCTCTGAGCCCAAAGGCAGCACAGCCTATGTAAGGGGGGGGGGGGGCATGATGGGTTACAACTCTGACAGCTTGTAGATGATGACACTGATAACCCAAAGGTGGAAATCAGCTGAGGGAACTCTTCAGTTGAGAGAGACAAGCTCCCCTTTGAAGAGATCCAGAACACTAAATTTACCTAGCTTATATAACCTCCTACTCTACCCTCAGCCTTGTGATTTCAGGGAGATTCCCGCCATTAGCTCAGAGCAACTGCAACTGATTACACAGCATGACTATACACATCTTACAAAAATCAGTGGCACACTAAAAACTAAGTGAAACATCAAGGTATATAGGAATATGGTAATGCATTATGCTAAGGGAATTATTGATATATACCTGTGACTCTTAGTTTTCAGTTTGAGCTATGTTTGTATTAAGCTTCACCTCCCAATACACGTCAAGGGGATTCCCAGACAGGTGAGTCCCTTAACCTCATATAATGTTTACCTCTCTGCGAGTCAGTTCAGACTTCAAAACTTATCAAGGGAGTGACAGGAACTATGCCAATTGATCTATCCTGTCACTGGTTTTTAAAGAGGCGGCAGAGTGCAGCAAGCAAATGTGATTGCCTTTTCTCTTTTTGACTTCATAAAGTTAATTTGGGCTGTTGATGACATACTAACAGAGATTTTGAAAAACGTAAAATATGTGCACCACATAATGAATGGCACTACATTCTTCTAATACAGTTGCAGTGGTTGTCGCACCTATGTTTACGTTTTTCAATTAAATCTATTTTTAGATGTGCACTGACTAATTAATTTTGTAGTCTATTGAGGTAAATTACGGAAATCACATTGGCTTGTGCACTATGACGCATTACTTTTTAACCTGTGCAGGATATGTTCAATTGCAAGATTCCTGTCAACTCAGTGTTGTTGTAGTCTGAACGGACTCCTAGTGAGGTAGGTATACATGTTAGTGGTTAGGGACTACACCTGTTCTGGGATCCCATTGACGTATTAGGGAGGTGGATTAATATCAATCTTTGATCAAAAACTGTGTAAACTAAGAGTCCAAGGTTTTTAATTTTTTCATTAGCAGTAATGCAGTTTCCAATTTTCACCATATATACTTGTTGTTTCACTAGTTTTTTAGGGATGCAACTGATTTTTGTATTAGATGTATTGCTATTGCCTTTTCAGTGTGAATTCCTATGTTTCGTTTTTTTCTAAAATTATATTTAGTTGTGCACAGCCTTATTAACTTTTTTGATTTTTTTATACTATCTCAGTTAAATACACATATTCAGGCACTGTTTGCATGTTTACAGGTGTCAAGTAGATGATCAACAAACATTATAGAAAACACCTTATCATCTACTATATTGTGCTAGTATAAATGTTTTTAGTGCAATTACTAGTAACTTTATATCTACTTTATAAACCTTTAGTAGTGTATTGTACCACCAACTCCATTACAGATGGCTCTCTGTTCTTGCTCACAAAAGAGAATTCAAACCCCCTTCTATGATGTCAATATCTTATACTGGCAATGATGCTAAATTACTTTTTTCCGTAGTTCTCTTCTGCTAATTAATGCTAAAACAGAAAATTATGTCTCCCCCTCTGGATAAAAAAACTTTGGGAATGTGTCCAAACCAAACATGGTGAATGTGTGATATGTGACCTTTCTTGATTTTATTTCCTACAGTATGTATATAAAGGGTATGTATAAGTTTTTTCTGCTGAAGTATCAATTTGTCAATTAGATTTCCGATTTGTAGGGTCTAAATTTTGCAGAAGCACAATACATTGACAACTTATTCAATGGGATACATGGAGAGCTCTGCAGATTAATTGTAACATTCCTTTCAAGGAAAAAAAATTGACTTTGTTATGCTAAATTAACGATTGTTATATACTGTTTTGTCTGAAACTCATTTAGAAATTGTGTGTGTGTGAAGTTAGTGTCAGTCATTAGCTGGTAGTGATGATTGCAGCTATGCAGGGGTTTACAATTGTGAACTGTGCACACATTTAAGGGTTACATGTCTGATGCTTCTATATGTGAGAGCAGCATGTACTAGTAATAGAAACACTTATTTTTTTTTTTTTTGTTTAACTGAATTTTATTATTTTTTCCAAACAGATCAGATTACATGTCAAATGAACAGTATATAGTAGTAAGACTTAATCAGCTGCAATCAACATGATAAAATATATTGTACCAAAAAATATAAAATTACATTGGTTAAACATATAATGTATCTAAGCGGAAGAACTAAGCAAGTTTTATATCTATCGAGTAACTTTTATTCAGTCTTTTGTATACAATCAGTAATGTAAAATTGGAATCCTACAAAAGACAAATGATAGACAGCAGGCAAGACACAGAGGAAATAAAAGTTAAAGGGGAAAAATGCCAAACACAGTTGTATATGTTATTCCCAAGATAGTCTAAAAACTGTGCTAAAGATCATTCTGAATAGAGAAGGTATCCACCAGGGTTTCAAATGGCATCAAAGGCCTCTAATCTATTAATAAGGGGTTGTCTCCCACACGAGTTTCATAGATGAATGTATGAAAATATGCAGTTTACTTCTGTCACATTCCTGGTCAGGGTCTGTACTGTAATGAGCATTTGACCGTCTTGACAATTTAACTCTTGTTTTCAAACTCTGTGTGTTCAGATGCTAATTAGTTTTCAGATTAGCTAAGACCAAAGCCGGTAATTAGTGTGTTTACTTTAGTTTAATTTCAAGGCTTTTTACCAGGCCTGTGTGATGAATCTCACTCACTGCTTTCAACATTAGTATTATCTGCAGGGGGAAAGTGTAAACAGGTTGGTCACTGAGGGAACGGAAAGAGCCAGGGTGGTGATAATATATCTTGCAGCTCATTTAAACAAAAATAGAGTTGAACAAAGCAATATATTTGGAAAATTGTAATTTAGTGTTAACTACATTTATGGAAAGCTTTTCTTGTAGACAGAACGTCGGGGGGGGGGTGGACACCCCTTTAAGCAGGGGTTGTGAGGTATTCAGAGGAGCATCAATTTAATAGTGTGGTCATAGGTTTGATTTTTTGTGTTGTTTTGCCAAACTTATGGTTCAATTCTCTCTGGGTTTGCAGGCATCCCAATTGTAGATAGCAGTCGATATGGATTAATGGTTTTGATATTCCCTCTGTACTGCTGGTTGTCAGCTTTTGCCCTACTAGTGTGAATAGGCATAATCTGTCGATTAGTAGTGGTGCAGAGCCTGCATATCAAGAAAACATCTGACTCTTCCTTCACAGTGCTGGCCGAACGCTGCAAAGTTTATACCAAGTGTGGTTAAATAACACCATGACCATTAATACAAGCACATTTTTCAAATCCGTGTTCCTCTCTCTTCTGTATACTACTCTCAGTGAAGGACCCATGAAGTGGCTCAAAGGTTTCATTCCACATGGGAGCTGGGTTTTGTTTGCAAGAAACAAAGAGCTTTTTTGTTCATAATTGTTATTAGTTTGTTAGTGTATATGTGGGTTTAATAACATTTAAGTGTTAGCATCCAGCCTGATTAGTGCTACATTGTGACAGTGTCACTCACTACAGCTGCCAAATGCATTTCTGACTTCTTGGTGTCTGATTGAATATTTCCACAGTCATCTAATTAATTCTGTTTTCATTCACAACTGATAAGGAAAACGTTTAAAAATTGTTTTTTCTACAATTACAACAAGTTCCCAAAACTGGCATCCATTCAAGTTTCCATGGTTTCTACGAATATTAAAATGGACATTTGTATTTTATGTCTGTTTCTGTACTTAATTAGCATTTTGCGGAATTGAGTATTGGAATTTAGTGTATTTTATAATTTGTTAACCATTTTTTATTTATACAGCATTACGGAATTGTTTTTGTACCCATGATAAGAAAAAAACATACGCCAGCATGATAAATTATTTGTTTAAAGTATACTTACACATTTTATATCTTTTGTTAAAGGATGCATCCTCATCATTATCATTAATTTTGCTCATCTGGTTATGAATTATCTCTTTGTCGTATAACGCAATAAAGAACTGATATCTGTATACTGAATATATGTAGATGTAATTTGGCTATATGAATTTAACACAGTTGGACAACTCATGGGAGGTTGGGAAGAACAAAACTTACTAGATCACAATTGGTATAGACCATAGATGCTATATCTCCTATATTGCGATAATGGGAAGCTGCATTCCTTCTATATTAACAGGGTTCTAGATTATGAGTAGTGTTGAAGGCCGATTATATCGACAATAGTGAAATCGGCACAGTTTTTTTGCTTGATGAAATTTTACGATAAATCAGGCGATAATTTAGGTTAAAATCTGTGCATCTTTATTAAGATCAGCGCCTTTTCGGGCGCTTCCTGTCATTTTGGCGGCCAGCAATTCAGCTTCTGATATAGACCAGGGGGTGAGATGTGTGTGCGACGTCATGATGGGATGTGTATGGTTTGCGATTGGCTGGAAAAATCACTTGACTCGTTTTACATAGAACAGCGTTTCATGTTAAGACCTCACTGTGTCATCTGAGTCACTCATGAGCAGAAGGAGGCGTGCGCATATGCTTGTGTCCAAACTGCTCAGCGAAATTTTTTTTCTTATTTCTTCACTATGATGAATAGAATCCTCTACTAATTAACTGTGTTCCTACTTTTTTGGTATGATTTGTGATTGGTAGGATTTTAGGTTGTTAGGTAGTGAATTTTAAAGGACATCTACCGATGTAAAGTCACGGTGGGGCGGTGGGGGACAGAGGGGCGAGGCCCCCGAGATTTAGGCGAACAAGGCAAATCTATAAAGAATACTGGATTAAAGTTCACCAAGTCATTAGTGTAGGGACAATGCACTGCTTTAGTTTATTATTATCAGTTTTCTATTGAAATTATTTCCTGGATATTGGGCAGCCTGAACTATAGGTTAAATCATTTTTAGAGTTACTGTTGGTGTTCTGTGTTGTAGGTGCAATACTCCACTTTTTTTTTCAGTATTCATTTCAGATAGGTGTTACATTTTACTATTATGCCCATGGCACCTTTGTTGTTTATTTACCACACTTGCACTTAAATTTGAATACAGCATGTTTGATAGTCACCACTGGTGGGAATTGAAAGGTGCCAAAAATTATCTTGTTTTATACGAATACATAACAGTTAAGTGTTTTTTTACTTTGGCGCACTACAGACTGGTGTTCTTTGAGGCCAGGCTTGCACTTCTTAATTATGAATCCAGCAATTTTATAGTCAACAAACAGGTGAATATTGTATAGGTGCCAATAATATCTTGTATATTGTTCGTATACATAATCAGATACGTGTTTTTTGACTTTGGTTCATATCACTGCTTGTTCATTGTGGCAGCCTTGGTACAAATTTATATCTGAATCAGCATTTTTATTGTCACACAGGTGTTTTTTAAGGTGCCAACAATTTTATCTTGTATTATTCAGAATGCATAACAGTTTCGTGTTTTTTGACTTTGGCGCCACTACAGCTTTGTTCATTGAGGCAGCATTGCACTTAATGCTGATCCGCAATTTTTTTGTCTCCACGGTGAATTGCAAAGGTGCCAAATTTTCTCTGGTAATGTGTAGAATAATAACAGATACGTGTTTTTTTGACTTGGCGCACTTCGCTTTGTTCATTTGAGGCTCTGCCTGGCACTTAAATCTGATTCAGTAATTTTTATAGTCCAAAATGGTGTATTGAAAGGTCGCCATAATTATATTGTATTTTACGGAATACTAACATGATACGTGGTTTTTTTTGGACTCTTGGCGCACTTACAGCTTTGTTAATTGAGGCAGCTTAACACTTAAATATGAATCCTGCAATTTTTTAGTACAACAGGTGAATTGAAGGTGCCAAAAATATCTTGTATTATACGTAATACAAACAGATACGTTGTTGTTTTTTGTCTTTGGCGCACTACAGCTTTGGTCTTTGAGGCAGCTTGCAACTTAAATTTGAATACAGGGGGCATTTTTTTAGTCCACACACAGAGTGTATTGATAGGTGCTAATAATACCTTGTATTTTTACGAATACATTCAGATACGTGGTTTTTTAACTTTGGCGCAGGCCAACTTTGTTGATAGATCTAACTTTGCAGTTAATTTGTTCCTGCATTTTTGAAGTCACCACAGTAGTGAATTGATAGGTGCCAAAAATTCCTGTTATTATCCGATAATACATTTCACAGATACGTGTTTTTCACTTTGGCGCTAGGACAGATTTGTTGATAGATATACTTTGCAGGCTATAGTTGTATCCTGCAATTATTTAGTTACATCAGGTAGTGAAATTGATAGGTGCTAAAGCTCGAATACCGTTTATTATCCGAATACATTTCAGATACGTGTTTTTTAAACTTGAAGCAGGCAAGCTTTGTTGTTTATGTTCTACTTTGCAGTTTAAATTTGATACAGCCAAGTTTTGTAGTCACATCAGGGGTGAATTGATAGGTGCCAATTATTTCCTTTTATTATACCGGAGAATACATTTCACGATACGTTGTTTTTTCACTTTGCGCAGGCCTCAGCTTTGTTGATAGTTCTTTATTTGCACAGTTAAATTTGAATACAGCAATTTTATTGTCACCACTTGGAATTGATAGGTGCCAAAAATTCCTTGTATATCGGAATACATTTCAGATACGGGTGTTTTTTTCCACTTGGGCGCAGGGGACGCACATTGTGATAGATCTACTTTGAAGGTTATATTGAATCACAGCATTTTGTTTTGATTGATAAGGGATTTGAGAATAGGCTGTGATTTGCCGTATTTAATAAGAGACTTTCCAAACTATTCCATAACATTCTAAAATTTTTATACATCTGAACATGGAGCGAAATTCAGGTGGTAAGCGAGCAAAGGAGGGGAGGTAGGACATGGTGGTAGATGGAGGTTGACGGTACGAGAGAAGTGCTCCTTCCAGTGCGGCGAACAACACGCATGCCGCGGATCGTCAGTTGCTGGACGTTCCGGCCTGTCATCGCTGGGTCAGGGCCCTGTGAATCTCTGTACACGATACAGCGTCGCAAATTTCTGTCCTTCTGTGGTTAATGCAACCTGCATCCAGCAGTCTTACCTCACTCGTCCTCCATACACGGCCAACAAATGTCGTCTTCAGCTTCATCTGCATACGTCATTACATGAAGACCAGCCCAAATGTCAAACTCGTGTACCACCACTGTGGTTTAATCCATTTTCTGAAGACCTCTTTTGTTGACAAAAGGGCAGTTGGGGGTCAGAAGGCTTGTTAAATAGATCATGAGGCCAAAGAGGATGATTTTCTCTGCTCTGACGTACAGTTAATGATGCCCATCAGAGGAGGAGTAAGGAAGCCGGGTCTCGGCAAAATATCCGCGGCGGTCGGCAACGCCTTGCAGTACCTCTTGATTGTAGCCCGCTGATCATGGGATGCAGAATTGTCAGGACGGACAAGTCACCTTGTGTGTTGATGATGTTGACGACATTGTGGATCCAACGTGGTACTTTTTCAGCAGAATTTGCTTGCGAGCGCTTCATCATGGACGAGGAGGAAAGAAGATGGGGTTGTGTCATTTCGGGTTCCGCCTCAAAAAGGGGAGGGCGGTCGCAGATATAGGGAGAACAGAATCCGCTGATATGATTCCGCCAGCAGGGTCAGCAGCAAACCGCTCCTAGATTTTCCGCCGTCAAAAAGTTCCAGGAACCTCTCAAGCCCTGGGCCTTCTTTGAGCAAAATGCTCTGATTCACCTGCGACATGTCATATGCCGCCTATGCTGTAAATCGCACAATAAAGTAGAGGCAAAGAAACTTAGGTGGTTAACCACCACCAACATGTCTTGTCACTTGCTGGAATGCAATGAGTTGAATTGGTGGTGGCAATTACTTGGCCACCAAAAAAGGCAGGACTGTCACCACCCTCTGTCTCCGCCTCCTCATCCTCGCCACCACCAATCTTTCACTCAGCTGCACATGTCTCTCAGAGTCATGATCAGGGATCAGCTACGCTTAGCCTCCACCGTCGCCCCGATGGTACCGCCTGCACCACCAGAGAACCATCCTAACCCCTTCTCTTCCACCAGTTTGACGACCTGCACGCCGTTTCAGCGGACCAGTCTAGCAGGCAGCCTTCTGTTTTCTTCCAGGTTATCGGTGTGCAGAAGATAAAAAACTTTAACCACAAACCATCCATAGCCAAAAGCCTTGATTGTGGCATTGCCAGCGGCTTTTGGACTTGGAATGTTGACTTTCCGTATGGTGGATCCAACTGATGGGTCTCCCGCCACTCCAGGCCCTTGCTGCCCCAATTACCAGATGCGGGAGCAGGCATTTCTTTGCATGAATGATATATTGCACGTTACATGCCCTGGCCAACCACGTTTGTCATTTAAATTTTTTTTCTAAGCGCGCTTGTTGCATCTGTGGCCGGGAAAAGTACATCTGACCCACCGACACATGGACTAGTAAGCTCGGCCATGGCCCATATATCTCTGTGACAGCTCAATGGTGTGAGCTGGGTGGCGTGTCTCTGGGGGTGAACGGTGGCTCTCAGTGCATCGGCGCAAGACTCTATCTTCAAAACCGCAAGGGATGGGCAGGGGTCGTTCCCCCACCAAGGTCTCTGGTGCTTCACGTGCCCAAGAGAAAACCAGGCCGTGTTGAATTATTCTGTTCTGGAGAACATCCACACACAGGTCAGGAAGTGAGGAAGGCTACTCCGCTACGAGAGCGTCGCGATTGGGCTGGGTGACAAGAACCTTGTGCCAGGGCAAAAGGTGGATGTGCGATAACGGGCGAAATCTGCTGGCCGCCTTAAGATTCTGTAGACTGGAGCCGCATCCTTGCCGGCAATGTCAATGAACCTTGTCGTCCAGAAATTTCTAAAGAGATACACCGGGTTTGGATCTGCCTGCTGTGAGGAAGGCTCGAAGGTTAAAGTTCCGCAATTGGCGCATTCGAATCCGCTTTCGTCCCGCATGGCTGCGTTGCAGCGTCAGCTCGGGTCCTCCCCGTCAGCCGTTCATTGTTGACGTGGCATAAAGCTGGAATTCCACACCTACACATGCTCCTAGCGATTGTGGGGCAGCAGCGCATGCTCGTTAAGCCAGTAGCAAGTGACCACATGGCCTGACAAGCATCGGTGCGGACCCTTCGGGTGTTTGAGCCACCGAGGTGGGAGGCTGTGTGATGATAAGCTCTGCAACAAATCCTTGCCAGTTTTGAAGAAGCAACACAATAATGGTCACAGTGCGGACTATGCCTTGTCTGCATGAGCTTTGTGGTGATCTTTGTTCTGGAAACGATCGTTGGACACTCTGATAACAAAGGTTCCGCCAGAGTCGGAGGAGGGGGAGACGGACTCAGATGCGGACATGGTGACTTTTATCTCAGTCAAATTCCACAAGGCCCGTTCGTTTACCAATTTCATTAGGCAGTGGTTCGGGGTCCAGTGCTTAGTTGCTAAGGTGGAACATCAGGCTCCCAGGGTGCATCTTATACAGCTTGTCAGGGAACTGTGTTAATGCTGTTGCCCGGAGGTGAGGCAGGAGGAAGGAGGAGGTGGGGAGGTATTCCTAGACCAACGTCGTTACTGACGTCCCTGCACTTGGGAAAGAGGTTGGCGCGAATTGAGGCGGGGGAGGAAGATGGGGAAGATCAGTTTGCTAGTCCCCCCTCGACCCTGAGGTTTGGGGAAATTTCAAGGCCCCAAACCCTTTAAAAACATAAAAAGGGGCCTTGGAAAGCTCCTTTTCCTCCAACATGACCCCGAAAATTAAGGCCATCAAAATGAACAACAGTTACGGGTGGCCACCCTCCTGGACCCCCGGTACAAAATCAAAATCAGCATTTTTCCCTTCCCAAAAACCCCAAAATAGAGAGTAAAAGGGCAGGAAATGGAGCCCTTGCTGATTGATAAAAGGGGAAAAACCATTTTTGGGTCTGCTTCCTTTCCCCCAAATGTCACGGGGGAAAAAAACAACACAAACGTGACAGCAAAAGGGCCCAAATTTTAGGCAAACGGCAGAGCGGGAAAGGGGCAAAAAACCCTTTAAATAAACCACCTGGCAATCTTTGTTCCCCACTCCCAAAAAACGCTTTAAAAGGGAAGGGCACAACCCAAAACACACAGAGTTAAATTAAGTTTCATGGGCCCAACGACTATTTTTCGTCCCCCCAAAAACCCCGATTTTTTTTTGTATGGGGGTTCCGGCCCCAAAAGGGATTTTGGGTACCCAAAAAAGGGACAATTCCCGAGCTGGCCCCCGTACCCCTAGAGGTTTTTGCCCTGCCCAACTCAAAGCTTTCAAAATTCGGGAGGGGACCTTAAAGCACAGCGGGAAAGGAGCCCAATTAAAGACAAACCCTTCGGGCCCTTTCCAAGATAATGTGGATTTTGACTTTCTTTCAAGATGAATCAGGCAGGGAAAACTTGATGATGTTTTTGGCCCCAAAATTGCCGGGGTTCCCGATTTGTTCCCGGTCTACTTCATTTTCCTTTTTCAAACAAAAAATTGTCCCTTGAAAAATGTTTTTTAAAAGGGATAAATTTCTTACTGCAATTTTTTTTTTCCCCTTTTCCCCAAACATTTCCAAATTTTGCGGGTTTTGCTGTGAGGAGGACTGTAAAAGAACGGGCAAGGTTTTTTAAAACCCCCGTATTCCTTTTTACTCATTTTAAATTTTAAAATTTTTTCGCTTTTGGTCAATGGTTTTTGAGGTCTTTTGCTGTGAGAAACAGTAAAATTATGGCCCTTTGGAAAAAGAAATGGGGCTTTAAGTGGAAAAAAATTTTCCCCCCTCAAAATTTTTTTAAATAGGGCTGGAAGTAAATTTAAAATTTTTTTGGGGGTTTCATGTACGTGAGTTTACAGCAAAAATAAATTGTCCTTTGGAACAAAAATGGGGGCTTTTAAGTGGCATTTTCTCCCTCAAAATTTTTTTAATAGTGGTTTGGAGAAGTCTTTTTTAAAATAATTTTTTTTGGGGTCATGCTGTTTTTGGAAATTTGCAGAAATTTAACTCCCGGGTCCCTTTTTTAAAAAAAAAAAAATTTTGGGTTTCTAACGGGACATTTGTTTTCAAAATTTGCCCCAAAGGGGGGCTTAAAGGGTCTTGTTTTTAAATTTTTTTGGGGGCATTTTTCTTTTTAATGCAGCTATACTACGGGTTTCCTATTCAAAAAAAAAGGGTTGTTTCTAACGGGGACTTTTGGGTTTTTCACAATTGCCAAAGTGGCTCAAGGGTAAAGCTTTAATTTTTGGGGGCATTTTGTTTTGGGAAAGAAACCTTTAATACAGGCCCAATTTTAAAAAAATGTTTTTTTCCCTAACAGACATTTGTTCTTCCCAATTGTAAAGGGAGGGGCTCAAGGGGGAGGGTGCTGTCAAAAAACGGGAATAGGGGGGGACATTTTAAATTTGGGACACAAAACCCAAAATTTGACTTGTTTTTGCAAATTTTTCTTTAACTTTAGCTACAACCCCTGTATTGGGGGAAAACCCATTTAATAAAATTTTAAAAAAAGAGAAAAAAAAGAAAAGGGGGGGGTTTCCCATCCTTTTTAAAAAAGGGGTTTTTCCCTGGAATTAAAATTACTAAAAAACTTCCCAATGTACAAAATAGGGAAAAAAAAATTCCTTTTGAATTGTACAGGGGGTACGGGGAAAGTTTAAAACCAATTGTAGGTTATTCGGGGGGTTTTTTGGAGTATGGAAAAAGGAAGAGAAACAAAGTACGGGGGGAAAATTTTCCCCCTTTCCCAAAAACCTTTATTTAAAATGGGGAAAAAGAAGGGCCAAAAAAAAGGGGCCCTGGGGGGAAACAGGGAGCGTTAAACCACCAAAATTTCCAAGTGAACCCTAAATTTGGGTTTCCGAAATTTAAACGGAGGGGAAAAAAGGGCGCTCCCCAGGTTTTGGGATGTGTACTGGGGGAAGGCTGGATTTCTCAACACTTTCCGCTTTCTGCCTTGCTTCAGCCGAAAATTTTTGTTGCTGCATCTTAAAGGGCTTTTTTAAATGCGTGTTAATAGGAAGAGGGAAAACGCCAACCCTGGGCCCCCAAAAAACCGCCCCCCCGAAACTCCCCCCCTTTGGGGTTTCAGGTTGTGGCCCCAGGCAGGTAAAATTTTAATGTCCAAAAAACAAAAAGGGGTGGTTGAAAAGACTCCTTTTTCCGGAAAAAAAACTTTTTAATCGGGGGTTTTCAAAACGGGTTTAAAAATGGTAAAACTGCGGTCCGGGGACGGTATAGTCAATGTCCAGTTCAATTAAAAATGGTGGTTAAAAGGGGACTTTTTTTCCGGGGAAATTTTTTTAAAATTGTTGGGCCCGACGGGTTTTAAAAGGGTTTTCATGCTGCGGTCCGGGACGGGGTTTGTCAATGAAAAATTTTCAACAAAAAAGGGTTTGGTTAAAAGGGGATTTTTTTTCCCGGCATTTTTTAAAATTTTGGGGGTCAAAAACGGGGTTTTAAAATGGTCATATTTCCGGCCCAGGAAAGTTCTAGTCAATGCCCAATTTTCAACAAAATGGGGGTTTTAAAAGGGGACCCCTTTTTTTCCGGGGCATTTTTTAATTTTCTGGGGGTCAAAACGGGTTTTTAAGGGGGTCGCTGGGGCCCGGGGAAACAGGGTTTGCCCAATGTCCAGTTCAAAAAATTTGGGGGTTTGAAAGACTCCTTTTTCCCGGGCCCTTTTTCAATTTTGGGGGTCGACATTTTTTAATGGTAATGGGGCCCGGGGCCCAGTTCTAGAAATGTCCATTTTCAATTTTAAAAGGGTTTGGTTTTAAAAGGGACCCCTTTTTTCCCGGGCCTTTTTTTAAATCGGGTCAGACTTTTTTTAAGGGTTTTTTTATGGGGCCCCAAAAAAAGGGGGCCAGTATATGTCCAGTTAAATTAAATGGTAATTAAAAGGGACCTCCTTTTTTCCGGCCCCTTTTAAATTTCGGGGTTTTAGACGGGTTTTAAATGAGGAGTCACTGTAAAAAAATGCATAGTCCCATTTTTGGTCTGTGGGTAAAAACGGGGTTTAGGGGTCCCAGTGCGGCCCCGGGCCCGGGGTTTGAAAATGTCCATTTTTCAAAAAAAAATGGGGGGTTAAAAAGGACAAACTTTCATGGCACTTTTTTAACCCTGTGGCCCATGCAGGTTTTTAGGGCATGCGCGTTCCACCCAAGGGATATTAAATTTTTCCATTTCAAGTAAAATGAGGGTTAAAAAATAAACTGGCCTTTTCTGGAAATTTTTTAATTTTTGGGGTTAAATGAAAGGTTTAAAGGGTTTTCATGCTTGGGTCCCAAACGGGGAATGGGAAGGGGTGGGGGATTTTTTTCTGGGGGTTTTATGGGCCTAATTTGTTTTTGCCTAAGATGTAGCAGGTACCCCTTTTTGACTGTTGGGGGCTTTTAAATTTCCAGCTTCCCCGGGCCCTGTTTGGGTTTGTAAAAAAGAAGGGTTTGTTGTTGCTCCCCCATAGCCTTTTAATGGTCATGCTTTCAAAATTTGGGCCCTGTCACTATAAAAAAAAACCTTTTTATCATGGGGGGCCGGGGACTTCAAATATCGCCCGATGTCGAAAAGCCAATTAATCGCTCAACAAAATCACATTTCCTTCCCCCCCACCCCCAAATAGAGAGAAAAAATGCGGGAAAAAGGGGAGACCTTGCTATTGATAAACGGGGAACATCGTTTTGGTTTTTGCTTCATTTTTCCTTCAAATTGTCACGGGGGAACAAAAACGCGACGTGGAAGCAGTAGAGTGCCAAGTACCCTGAAACCCGGCAGCAAGAGCGCGGGCAAGGTGGAAGAACCCTAATGGGTGAAAATTCTGGCAATCTTTATTTCCCCACCTCCCCAAACGAAGGGCAAGGGCAGGGCACACATAAAAAACACCAGAAACTAGTTTAAAAGGATCATGGAGCACAAATATCTGCGTCCCAAACACCGATTTTTTTTGTATGTGTTCCGGACCAATAACTTTTTGGTATCCAAAATGGATGAATGGCCCGGCTCGCTCGCCACCCTAGAGGTTTGTCCGCCCAGCAGCCGGGTAAAATTTGGGGGGCCTCAGCACAGCTGAAGGATCATTACGACAAACGCACCCGGCTTTCCGTAATGTGGATCGATTGATTTTCATCAAGATGAATCGGGGCATGGTTTATGTTTGTGGCCCCAATTGCCGTGTACCGTTATTTTTTCCCCTCTTTTTCCCCCCCAAACAGAAATGGGCCTTTGAAAATTTTTTTTAAAAAGATCATTCTTTCTGCAATTTTTTTTCTCATTCCCCAAAATTCATTTTGCTGGGTTTTTTGTGAGAAAAATGTAAAAGATAAAAGGGTTTTATGACAACACCGTATTTCCATTTACTTTCTTATTTTAAAGTTTTTGCATTGTCAATGGTTTTTAGGTCATGTTCGTGAGAACGCAATAATCAGGCCCTTTTTGGGAAAAGAAATGTGGCTTTTAAGTGGGATTTCTCCCCCACAATTTTTAACAGTGGCTGAGAAGTAATTTTTATAAATTTTTTTTGGGTCGTGTTTTAAAAATGCAGAAATTTTACTACGGGGCCCCCTTTTCAAAAAAAAATTTTTTTTTTTTCTAAAAAAAACTTTTGTTCTTCAAAATTTGTAAAAAGGGGTTAAAGGGTCATTTTTAAATTTTTTTGGGGGCTTTTGCTGGGGCCCTTTGTTTTTATACTAAGGTTTCCCATTAAAAAAAAAAATTTTTTTTTCTAAACGGGGACATTTGTTTTTTTCAAAATTGTAAAAGAGTGGCTAAAAGGGGTCATGTTTTTAAATTTTTTGGGGGTTTTTTTTGTTTTAAAAGGGAAAGCTAATTTTACAGGCCCCTACTTGTCAAAAAGTGGTTTAAAGGTGATGGGGGCTGTCAGAAACAGGAATGGTAAAAAATTTTAAAAGGAAAACTATTGCAAAAAGGGACTTTTTTTTTGCAAGATTTTTTAAAATTTTGTAGTTTAAAATCCCTGTATTGACAAAAACCCCTTTAATAAAAATTTAAAAAAAAGAAAAAAACAAAGACGTGGGGGGGATTCCCTTCCTTTTTTAAAAAGGGTTTTTTTCTAGAATTAAACTAAAAAAAAAAAATTTGAAATGTACAAAAAATAGTTTTAAAAATTTTTTCCTTTTGAATTGTACAAGGGAGGAAACGGGGGAAGACTTGACCAGATGGTGGGATTTTCGGGAGGACAAGGAGTGTGGACCCAGGGGACCGAGAACAAAGAAAAAAGGGGACCTTTTCCCCCACCCACTTGAGAAAAAACAAGGAAAAAAAAATCCCAAAAGGAAAAGAGACCTGGGGGAAAACGGGAAAACGAAAACCCCAGCTTTTCCCAAATAAAGCTAAATTTGGGGTCCGCCCCTAAATACGGAGGCAAAACCCCTTCCCGGGTTTTTGACTTTGTACTGAGGAAGGGGGGAGGTCTTCCCTTTTAAAACTTGCTTCCGAAACTTGTTTCAAAACGATTTTTTTGTTGTTTGCGCCAAAGGGCTTTTTTCCCGGGGTTAATAGATAAAGGACGCCACCCTTTGGGCTCTCCCCCCCCCCAAACTTTTAAATCGGGCCCCTTGGAGCTAAAACCTGCGTTTTTAAATAGTTTGACGCGCTGGGGCCGGGCTCAAAAACCGAAACCCCTGTAATTTGGCCCCCCTGGCGCTCGACCCCCAATGTTAAAAAATTGGTGACGGCAGCACTCCCTTTTTAAAAAACCTTTAGGGGCAATCGGGGAAGAGCTTAAATTTTTCTCTAAAAAATCAATTTTGAAAAAAGGGGTTTTTTTGTGGGGTTAATTAGTTTTAAAAAGGGCTCCGGGGTTGGACCCCAAATTGCAAAATTTTGAGGCTTAAAAAATTTTCTGGGGCGGGGGAGTCACTGGGGGGAGCATCATTTGACCCTTTCCAGGGGGGGGTTGCCCCAAATTAAATAAAGAAGGATTTGGGAGGAAAAAGGGAAACCATTGAAATTGTTTTGGGTTTAATCACTCTCAGAACCCAAGAGGGAAAAATGTCTTCTCAACTAAAAGTTTTTGGGGGTTTATTGGAAAATTTTTATTACTTATGGGGTGTGCGGAGGGAAAAAAACACATCAAACAGGAAAAAAAAAACCTTTAAAAACTCAGGGGGGGGTGTAGGGTTGTATGTTACCCACCCCTTGAAAAAAAAAAAAATTTGATAATAATGTAAAAACTAAAAAAAAATTTTCCCCAAAATAAATTTCTGAAAACAAATGTCAGTTACCAAAAAATATACAAAATGAAGCCCATGTAAAAAAAAAGCATGTGCCATTTGTGATTGTGGGTCAAACAGGTTTTGGGGGGTCATGCTGGGGTTACAGGAAGGAAATAGTCAAGCCCAGTTCAACTAAAATGGTGGTTTAAAAAGACCCCTTTTTTTCCCGGGCATTTTTTAAAAAGGGTGGGGGTCTTTGCGGGTTTTGGGGGCTCTTCTGTGGCCCGGGGGACATTTTATAGTCAATGTAGGGGAAACAAAAAAGGGTTTGGGTTCAAAAGTTTCCCTTTTTCCCGGCATTTTTTAAAATCTGGGGGGGGGGGGGAAAAGGGTTTTTGGGGCCATGCTGGGGCCCAGAAAAAGGGATAGCCCATGCCCCATTTAAAAACAAAAAAGGTGGTTCAAAAATCTTTTTTCCAGCACTTTTAAATTTGGGGGTCATGAAATTTTTGGGGGCTCATGCTGGGGTTCCCAGGACAGGGATATTCAATGCCCCGGGTTCAAGAAAAATGATGGTTCAAAATCTTTACTCCCTTTCTGGCACTTTTTTTTTGTGGGTGGAAAAAGGTTTTAAAAGGGTCGGCTGGGGGTTAAACCCCGGGTTTGTAAATGGTGTGTGACTTTATTTCTGGGGGTTTTTCCGTGGCTTTTATTTGACTTTTTTTGTGGATTTTAAATTTCCCAGTTCCCAGCCCTTTTTGGGGTGTAAAAAAAAATTTTTGGTTTTTTCCTCTCCCATGGGAACTTTAAGGGTCATCGACGTTAATTAAAAATCGACAAATCGGAAACTCCTTAAAAATTTGCCGATAGGGGAAAACGACCCAAGGGGAACTTTTTATCAATGAAATTTTGCTCATCAATTGAGAAACAAATAAAAAAAAAATAAAGAAAAAACCCCAAGCAAAAAATAAGATTTGATCTTGGGTTTAAACATTAAAGGGACAAAAAGAAGAGGGGCTTCAGATGAGCCTTTAAAAGGGAAAAATGACAGGGAAAATTAAAATTTACTTTAAAATTTAAAACCCAAATTATTTTAAAATTTTTTTAACCCAAAAAACCAATTACTAATCTTTTTTTATTTAAAAAGCGAAAGCATGTAATTAAAAAAATGGTTTTATTTGAATCCACTGCCTTTAAATGTGCCCATCCATTTTTCAGTGTGCGGGATCCTGGTTGCCCCCAAAAATTTTATAGAAAAATAATAAATTTAAAAGGGGCAGAAGCCCCATTTGTAATTCAGAAAACCCCCCCGGGAAAAATAAATTCCATAAAAAATAAGTTTAATTCCTTAGAATTCAATATTTTTTTAATTTGGGTCATAAAGGGAAAGGGTTTAAAAAATACAGAGGGACCTGAAAAAAAACTTGGTTTCAAAAGTCGGGTATTTGCTTTTTAAAAAAGGGCATATTGCTCTTATTGAATAAACACTCTCATTCTAAAAAAAGGGGTTAAAAATTTCCCTTTTCCATTTATTGTAGGTTTTAAAAACCCCTTCCCCGGCCAAAAAACCAAATTTTGGGCCTTCCTGACAGAGTCCCTTTTTTTAAAATTGATGTGAAAATTTTTATGTGAGAATAATTTTTTGGCCACTTTTCCCTATCCTTTGTGATTCAGAGATTTTTTTCCCCACGTAAAACCACAGGGGGGGCAGATTTTTTCGGCAGTTGCGCCAGAATTCGGGGCTCCTTTTTGAAACCAGAAAACCAGTTTTTTTCGCCAAAAATTTAAAATGGGGTTTTAGAAAGTTTTTCGACTGTTTCGGGCCCCTCGTCCGGGAAAAAGGGCGGGGGCCCTGGGAAAATTTGGGTGGGTTACGTTGGAAAGGGGCGTGGTTTTTAAAATGGAAAAAAGAGCGCCCAGTTTTTTGGGGGAATTTTTCTGGTGTGAAAGTAACCCAACAATTTTGGGGTACAAACTTAGACTAGACAGTTTTTAACCTGCCCCAAGTTTATATCAACGCTATGATAAATGTGGCGAATTAAAAAAACGTTAGCCTAATTTCCTTTCA
>JAODAL010047263.1:0-30115 GCA_025379985.1 Phyllomedusa bahiana | reverse complement strand
TCGCATTGACTTCACTTTTTTTTCTGTAACTCTGCAATTGGCTTTTTCTCTGTTTTATACATCTATAGTATTCTGACTTTGGTGTTTTAAAAGTCGGTATACTTTCTAAGCCCCTGTAGCTTGTTCCTTAATATGGGGTCTCTTATAGAACTACCATTTTCAGGGCCCCCCTACATGTTCCTTAATATGGGTCGTTTTTTTAAGAACCAGCAGTAAATATTTGGCCCCAACATGTTCCTTAGGTAGGGGGGTTTGCTTTATAGAACCCAGCACAATCATTTGGCCCCAACATATTTTAAGCTTATAACAATTAACAAACATCTTCTATCTATAAAAGCCCCACTGAATTTTTGAATTTTTGTTTTTCAACTTGCTGTATATCAAAAAAGAAATGTCTGCCTTGAATACCGTTTTTACTCCTTTTGGCCAGTGATTAACCTGCATGCCCCTGTTTTTCAGGCTCTGAAGGTCTTGCTTGCTATGTCCACGCGTCCTTCGCGCAGCGCCGCTTTTGCCAGGACGCATCTCGCTCCTGCTGCCGCAGGGACAAGCGCCGTGACTTCACTCTGGGCCCCAAAATCCCGCGCCTTTTATCCAGCACACCGCGCTCTTTCAGCCCCCTTTCACCCCGCCACTGCTGGACACCTTACGGGGTTTGGGACCCCTGCAGCACCACTGCTTTGCAGGTTTTTTGTTTACACACTACGGGGGGTGCTCCGGAAACCTTGTGTGTTTTGTTCCTTTTGTTTTTTTGTGGTTATGTTTAATGTCGTTCTTTTTTTGTGAGACCTTCTATTTTTTTAAATTCCGAGCCTGCTGGTTACCTCTGTCCTCGTTTTATGAACCCTTCTGTGTCAGCATTTGATGTTAAGGGTCTTGTAGTATATACAAAAGCCACTTGGGGGACCCATGCTTTTTTCAGTACACTTGCTATAACTCTGCTGTACTGCTTTTTCCCCATGGTCTTTTGCTTTTGTAATTTTTTCCCCCCGAGAGATCCTTTTTTATGGTTGAAACATGTTCATTGGGGGTTGGACCAATAGGATATACCTTAGGGTAAGTCTGTTCGCAGGGTCAGGCTCCTGCCAGGACCGCCCTTATCAGGCTACTGTCCTGTATTCATAGTCAGGGCTCAATAGCCCCCTCTTTAGGGCTTTATAGGGATACGAAACCCCACCCACTGGTCTCCCAATACTGTATATTGGTATTTGGGGTTTTTGTATCAATATGCTTTTTTAGCTAATTATATTAAAAGTTATGTTTTAAGGCCATTTTTTCCTCATTGTGGTTTATCAACTGTAATTATCAACTGTAAAACCAGAGGGGTGGTTTATGGGGCTATGTGTACCTGCCCCAAGATCTATGTGGGAAAAACCATACAGGAGTTTCATCGTCGGATCTTGAAACATTTGAGTACCATTACTAGAGGTGATACTCCCCTAGCGAGACACATTTTGGAAGTACATAATGGTGAAATAGAAGTGCTAAAATTTGGGGCATCTGTGTGAAAAAGCTAGGGAAAGAAAGGCGATCTGGAGTAATTTGTTGCAGGAAAAGGCAAGATGGATAAAATAGACTCAATACATTGAACCCCAAAGGCCTAAAGGAAGGCTTTAAATTTTCCAGCGTTTATTTAATCCTGCAATTCCCTATAAAAATTTTTGAAGAACATAATACATTTGATTAAGTACGGTCAGTGGTACAAGCATGGTTTAAATATATGACTATAGGGGCACCAGAGTTTCACATGTTTTTTTTTTTTTTTTTTCCCTCTCTTTCCCCTATCCCCCTCCTGCCCCCCTCTGACCCCCAAACCCTTTTTCCCCCACTTTCCCAGGGTTTTGCAATGATTATAGGTATTGATCACATGAGGCCACAGTTTCTATTTAACAAATTGGGATATATGTATATTTATTTATTTATTTATTTATTTTTTTTGCATGAAGAATTTGTTAGCAACTGAATCATATAATATATACACTTACGTTGCTATAATGAGAAAGCAGTTCGGAGTAGATTACCATCTATTTATGTATCATTTATTGTTTCTACCCACTGTGTAGATTTTGTGCTAACTACAAATACAATATATTGCAATACAATTATGCAAACACAATAGAAACCCTGTATGTACAACATTTCTGCATATTTCCATTTTAACGTAATAATGAGAAAACTAGCTGAGACCTGTAAGAAAGAATATTTAAAGAGGAAGGTGGGGGGTGAAGTTGCGGGGAGGGGGGCGGGCTAACCATAAGCTTGTACTTTTTTAAAAGAATAGTATATTAGATACAGAGAAAAAGGGGTTTATGGGAAGAGACTAAGATAGCAGGTACAGCATAATGGAGTTTTAAATTACCAATGAATATTCATATTAGACATAGAGGAGAAAAGGTTATGGGACTGATAAAGCTAGTAGTTGCAGAAAAAATGTAACACCTATTTTGCTTAGTCCGTTCTAGGAGCGCCACGCAGACGCAATAATATGAGAGAAATTGGACGGAAGTTCATCACAGATAGGGCAGAAATGTCCATTGGTACAGTACGCAGGCACGGGCGGCATGGTGAATTTATCTGAGGAATGTTGTTTACAAGAACATAGCGGCAGCAGCAGCAGCACATAGTATCAGTATGCATGCAGGAGAGTAAAAGGGGGAATGGGTGTTGTTGAATCTCTGGTGGCTAATTGGTGAGCACCTGAATAGGGTGTGTACCTAACATGATATAAAAGGAAATGAGCTTAGACCACATGGGACCGGACCTCTAACCCCTGATGAAGCCAGTTTAGCTAGTGAAACATTTTGGGGAGGTCAGGCATGACATTTTAAATTGTGATTTCTCACCTCTACCACAGTGTCACCCGCTGTAGAGGGTCTCACAAGGAAACCTTATATGTTTTATGTCCATTGGATTAGGGATGACTGCCCAAGTAGGATGTTTGGGATCCCTTATTGGAGTTAGTAAATCACTGTATATATAGTGTTTCCCTGCTAATAGGTGGTGTTCCAAACTTGATCATAGAAAAGGAGTTATTCCTTTACAATTAGAAACTGATAAATTGAGAGGTTAGAAATCAGGTTTTTAAATAGTGTGTATCGAGGGTAAGTGTTATACATAATAAAAGTTAAGTTTTACTGTTCTATAGATTGAGAACTGATAGAGTTTAAGTTTGCCTATGGCAAAATATTAAATATAGTGATCAAAAGTCACTCTCCGTTCTCTTGCGATATTCCCATTTTTTTGGAGACTATTTGACAGAGTGATAATATACACAGGTAAGAGTCAGAGGTGCAAATATAAGTATCAGAATCCACAGAAGAGGTAAAGTCCTAAAACATAACTTTTAATAATAATAAAGATAAAACCTAAAAAACTCGACGTCTCAATATGACGGCCTAAATACGACCAAAAGCCCTAAAAGACTATACAAAACCCTATCCTACCACAACAGGACGATTGCCCCGATAAGGGCGCTCCTGACAGGAACCGAACCCTGATCTATGAAAAATACTATCATATACTCCAATCTCGTCAGGGACGAGTATTTTAGGGCTTTTGTTCGTATTTAGGCATTGTCATTTTGAGACGTCGAGTTTTTTAGGTTTTATCTTTATTATTAAAAGTTATGTTTTAGGACTTAACCTCTTCTGTGGATTCTGAGATTTGCTGGTCTAGAGGTCTCATTTCAAAGACATTATTAAGTCTTTGTCTGCGTGTTGTGTCTGCAAATATAAGTATGGTTACAATTCAAAGGCAGTAAAATGTGTCCAGTTACGTGAGATTGGCTTGGTGCTGGGCCCACATGGGGGGTGGATGTGGCCCTGCGCTGCGTGGATGCTTCTGGAATGATGCCAGGTATCCCCCTCCTGAATGCGACAACAGGCCCACATGGGTTCCCTGCTTATATCCGTGATGGGACAGCCCACATGGCAGCCCCCTACACTCCCCCACACACCCCTGGGATGGTCTACAAACTCCTCATTCCCTGGCCATGCCATTTCTGACTGAAAAACCATAATGGGCCATACCTTGGCAGGGCATTTGCACAGAACGGAACTAGTGGCACCATCAGAACCGGCTGGGCCTACGCTACGCCCTGATACCAGACTCCCCTATCCTATGGGCTTCCTAAGTCCAGTTCTGAATTTCTCAGTACCCCTGCCCCCTAGAACCTCGTGAGTGGTGACTATGTGTGCGGGGAGTTCCATATTTTAAGATATGAAACCGCCATAGACCAGTTATGAACGGGTCGCCTATGAATCTTTATGAAATATCGGTGACTGGCCGGCTGGCATCTGTGTATTCAAGTCTTTGAAGCTGGAGGTTGGAGCTAATTAAGTTGCATGAGGATCCTTTCATGCGCTGATCTCCTGCTGGGGTGGCTTCCTATAGAAGGACATTTACAATGGGTCTGAGCTGGGCTAATTAATGTGTAAATTGAGCTTTCCTGGGAGCTGGGCCATTTGTGAGATATGACTATATATGAAGTTGGAGGGGGGAGAATGATTTGTCATATTTTGAGTGAATTTCCTCACAATAATATCTTGTCATGTAGTAGATGCTGTTTCTTCTAAACATACTACTACCCAACTGAGTCTGAAAAATATAAGTCTTATAATTTATCCGATACTTTTATTTATTTGATATAAACTTGTTTTGTAAGTTTTTTTGTTTTCCTTTTTTCATTTTGAATTGTCATACCTATGTTATAGACAAAGATTGGTAATTAAAGGGGTTTTGCCATGATCTCATTTCATACCTCATATGTGCTCAGAAGGGGACGTGTGTGATTTGTTTGAATTGCATATCCTGTGACCCAGCAGGATGACATCACCAGGCCTTTCCTCTTTCTAGTCAAAGAAAGGTCTGTTTATGTAAAGCATTGTGAGGAGCTGAGAGGTAAAGTTTTTGCCGACAGGCACAAGGGTCCTAGGTTCAAATCCCTGCAGGAACCAAAACTGTGTTGTTTTTTTTTCTCTTTATCAATGCACAAACCTCATTGAGTTTTCTTTTTTTATTTATTTGCACTGTTTGACTTATTAATAAGGAGTACAGAGGACGGGAGTAGAGGGACAGCACCTGGGGTTTGAACACTCAGTAGCTGCCTGAGAGGAGAAGTGATGTCTGAGCATGTCTGACCAGGAGGGAGGAGCTCTCAGCCCTGGTCATATCCCCTGGAGACGAGCTGTAAACAATAAATCACTAAAGGAGCAGCTAAAACAAAAACGGTGCAGAATTTTTAATAATAATGAATGGTGAAAATGTTTGTTATTTCCTTTGCAAGCTTCCCACATCAACTTTACTTCGTGGCAAAAACCCTTTAAATTTAAAAAATCTACTATTCAAGCAACAAAATGAAAAAAAACAAGACTTGACATTTAGTAAAGTAGATAAAAATAGAGTTCAATCAAATCTAACTCTCCCACCCTTTACATATAAACCATTGCCTTTCAAAGTCTTGCATTGACTAGAGTGTCGGTCATAGCACTTGAGGCTGTACTGACCAGTTATTTTTTATGTTTTTTGCCATAATGTTTGATATGATTTTTTTATTTTTAGGTTTTTTTAAGCTGATCTTACGGTGAAAGAATTAAAGATGGCTTCTGAGTACAGCCAAGTCCCCCTCATGGGGAATTGATAGGATTTTACAATAAATTTTTCCTGGGGGGAAGACTTTAAAGCAGCAGCAGCTCATCTCTGATGAAGTTGTGGTTAAATGTGCATCAGACGTGGGTGGTGTGGCCGGTTTCCTGATCTGATACTTTTTCATTTTTTTACTTCCCTTTATTTGTTCTTTCCTTTTGTTTTTAATGTCTATACGGATTCAACTAAACCATCAACACATTTTCTAGGGCTATGGGTGACAATTTTTAAAAAAATTCTAGGTCAAGACTTTCCTTTGCCCTAAAACCAATCAGACCCCCTTTCATTTTATATAGTGCCGAAAAATTAAATGGGAGCTCTGATTGGTTGCAATGGGCAACAAGGAACGTCTTACACCTAAACAGTTTTCATATATGTCCCTCTATGTTTGCTTATTTATGCACATATTGAGCATGGGCTTCAACTGACTGATGATGTTTTGTATGCTATACATTCCAGGATTTATGGTCTGCCTCCCAGCTTTTTACACTCATAAAATATTTTTTAATTGTGAGATATTTTGGATGATGTCTTTTTTTTTCTTGTGGGTGTTATAATGATTTATAGAGTGGCACGGTGTAGATTAGAGCCATAAACAGTAGGCAAAATAAGTATTGAACACATCACCAATTTTCAAGCACATTTAAATTTTGCTTAACAACATTAAGACAAGACTGTGAAAAACTGGGAAAATATAGTGTGGTCAGATAAGACCAAAATTGAACTCTTTGGATGCCATAACACACACACTGTTTGGAGACCAAAAGGGGCTGGATATTACCTCAAAATCCTCACACAACAATAACGTTTGGAGGTGGGAACATCATGATGGGTGCAGCATACGGCACTGGCAAACTTCATATAATTGAAGGAAGGAAGAATGGACAAATGGACCGAGACATTCTTGATAAAAAAATCTGCTGCCATCTACCAGGATGATGAAGATGAAACAAGGGTGGACATTTCAGAAAGACAATGATCCCAAACTCACGGCCAAGGAAACTGTCAATTGGTTTCAGAGAAAGAAAACAAAGCTGCTGGAATGGCCCAGCTAATTACCTGACCTGGATCTCATAGAAAATCTATGGAAGGAACTAAAGCTCAGAGTTCATAGAAGGAGCCCATGGAATCCAAACCATTTAATTCTGTTTTCTCAATGACAGCAGAAATCAAACAAGTATCTAGCAGAGTCCATCTCTGTATCTATGTATTTATTTGTGTCGTTGTTACATAGTTCTTTGTAACTCAATTTATGAATCACAGTAATGTCACATCACAATAGAACACAGCCACTGTATCCACCTGTTCCAACAGTGGTACATGGCGGCCCCTTATGCCCCTGCCCCTACTAACAAAAACCTGGCCAATTCGTACATGCATACACTTTTATCATACACTGATTAATTTTAGGTCCTGTGCACATCTGATTCCGTCACAAATTAAGAAAAATAGCATGCAGCACTATTTTTTCCATTAAAATGGCAGACACCATAACGAAAATCCAATGGACTCCATTGTAGTCAGTGGGGTCCATCAGGCACTGTTGCTGTCTGTCATGTAACAGATCCCGCACCACCTCTGCAACAGAGGCACGAAATGGAATCGGGCCTTATAGAACTTTTGAAACGCTAAGCATACAGTATTTATAAGCGCTGTTCTTTACTAAAGCTGATGCAAAAAAGATAGAAAATTTGCCCATAGCTCCATATTTCACTTGTAATCCTTTTAATACATTTTATGCATTGTCTATTATTTTTATTCATTGGATTTATATTTATTTGATTTGTTATATCAGATGCTGTATATTAATATGCGCTAAGTTTTTATTAAGTAATGTCTACACATAATGTATTTCATTTTTTTGTTCTCAGATCAAAGTATTTTGTCTAACTCCACGGTTCCTATCATCCATCAACCACCCTGTCTTTTACTGCCACATTCCTCTCCATACTCCAAAGTCTTTGAGACTCTGTAATACCCCTAGTCCTCCCCTTACACCATCATATCCTCCGTCAGTTCAGGATTATAAAAGCAAGGCTGTTTTTAAAAAAAAAAAAAAAAAAAAACAGCGCCATACCTGTCTGCAAGTTGTGACTGGTATACATCTCAAATCATTTACTTCAAGAGAGCAAAGCTGCTATACCAAATCCAACCCATGGACAGGCACTGCACTTTTTTGGGGGAGAAAGTAGACACGTTTATCTAATCTTGAACAAAATCTGTAACCTGCAATCACTTTAATTGCTGGGCACCACAAGTGTAGCTATAGCCATAACAGCCACTGCTATGGGGCCCAAGGTTTGAAGTGGCTCATTTAGGTACAAAAATATTGTTCATTTTTGTACATAACTAGTTGGTGGCTTTCTGCTCTCCAGCACTACTCCATGGGTTCTCTGATATATGGTATAAATATATGATATACACAGTACCTTTAATGCTGATTATGCTGCTGTTTTAGTTTATTTTCATTAAGAGGTGGGACCCCGTCTCATTTTGCTATGGAGCCCTTGAATTCTATTAACGTCCCTGCTGGGGACCACTACACAAAATCTAAACTAGTGGTTAAACATATCTAGATATGACCTGGTGTCAGGAACCTAGAAGTGCGAGATATTCAGCACACTCTATTCTTTTAGATTTATTGACTTTTTTGTATGTGTAGGTTGTCGATGATACTCATTATTTCTATTACATCTCATTTCATCAGCAGGCCATAAGATGGAAGACAAGAACCAAACTTGGCCAGCTTTTTTCATTATGAAAGGTATCAGTGACTTGCCTCAGCTGCAGACTTTCATCTTCCCATTGGTTTTGGTTATTTATCTCGCTATTCTTCAGCCATTGTGCTATTGATCTGCAAAGACCAGCAGTTGCAGACTCCAATGTATTACTTCTTGTCTCACCTTTCCATTATGGACATAAGTTACAGCACGGTCACGATGCATAAGACACTGGCTATGTATGTATCAGGAGATAACAGTGTTTCAGTCTCAGCCTGTATTGCACAGATGTATTTTTACTTAGCTCTTCTCTGCTGCGAGTTTGCACTGTTGACTGCTGTGAGTTACGATCGATATGTTGCGGTTTGTAGCCCTCTACGTTATGTCCTAGTCTGTTCTGCGTTGACCACATTTTCTTGTACCTTTGGTGTTTCTGGGGTCGTCCCAGTGATCTTCGTTATCTATGATGTCCATTGCTTTCATTCTAGAGAAATCAACCACTTCATTTGTGATCTTTTGGTCATCATGAAGCTGTTTTGTTACAAAGCCTCCAACATGGAACACTTAATTTATGTGGAATCAGTCTTCTTTGGTGTCCTTCCTTTCATACTTACCCTAACTTCTTACGTCTTCATCATCAGAACTGTTCTTCAGATTCGTTCCAACAATGGCAGAAATAAAACCTTCTATACATGTTCTTCTCATCTCACTGCTGTTTCACTCCTGTATGTGACTGCATTCTGTGTCTACATGAGACCTACCTCCTCGTTCACTCTAGAGTCAGACAAGTTTTATATACTTTTTTATACTGCATTAACACCCATGTTGAGTCCTTTTAATCTACAGCCTAAAAAACAAAGACGTGAAGATGGCCATCAACCACCTGATCAAGAATAATAAAGTATTGCTATGATCTTGTGATTATTTTCTTGTTCACATTAAGCTTGGCTTGTCCTATCCCTCATTCCAACTGTTGTTAAGAACCTGTAAACGTCTGTCAGTCTTAGATAGCTGACCTTATTAGAGCTATACCTGTACGCTCCAGGACCCTAAAGGAAATGTTTTTTAATAGGGCCCCCATCTACCATGTGCCATTTACAATAGTAGGATCTTCTAACATGGCATAGGGAACAGGTAAAAAGCTTACTTTTGGACCCTTCTATATCTTCAACTCTTAGTTCAGTATATGGATGGGATGGTTGTGGTGGCATTCTAGATTGATTTTTGTTACAATAGCCTTTCTTTTCTATGGTCACCACCAAATCATTTTAGGATTTTTTTTTCATATTCAGGCTTTATAATAAAATAAAAAGATAACATACAAAACATCCTGCAAAAGAATAAAATACTAAACAAAAACCTTCAAAATTCTCTATGTTCTTTTAAAGGGAACCTGTCAGGTGGTTTATGCTGCCTTATCTGAGAGCAGATTGTGATAGAAAAAGAGAAGCTGAGCTCTGTGATATACAGGCAGTTCCCGGGTTACAAACGGGATAGGGACTGTAGGTTTGTTCTTAAGTTGAAATTGTATGTAAGTCGGAACAGGTATATTTATTAAATATAATTCCAGCAAAAAATATTTTTTTTAGTTTTGGATAGTGCAGGGAACAGTTTTTACATTTGTTTTGCTTTCTGTGCCCTTTTTTTTAGAAGATTTCACCTAACGTTCTGTATCTCATGTGCAGCTGTGGCATTCTGGCACTTGGTTAACATGGGGCGTGACACAGTGTTAAATGTCAGCCACGCCCCATAAGTCTCTGTTTTATCCAAATACACCCAGAAGAGCAAACAAAGTAGCGCTAGTAGTAATTACAGACACTGGGATATTAATCCACTATGTATTATACCTGATACTCGCGAAACGCGTTGTTTATTCTTAAGTATTATTAAATGTTGACACGTTATACATAGTGGATCAATATCCCAGTGTCAGTAATTACTACGAGCGCTACTTTGTTTGCTCTTCTGGGTGTATTTGGATATATAGTTTCCCCGAGGACTCACGTGTGCGAAGGACCAGCGAGTGTCAGAAGAGTTCGTTCAGTGGCTGCTACTGTGGTTATTATTGTGAGGCACTCTCACTGTGCGCTTCCTATGCGTTGTACCATTTAGTACAACTTGATGAGGTGAGCAGTTAATTTTACTGCACACTTTTACTGCTTGTTTTTCCTTTGCACTGAGTGCGTTTTTTTGTCTCCTTACCTGTCACTCCAGCACACTCGCTTGCTATAAGTCTCCGTTTGTAACTAGGGGACGTATGTAAGTCGGAACGATGTAAGTAGGGGACTGCCTGTATAGGTTCAGGGGTGTTGCTAAGGCTCTAAAACTTTTGGGGCACAGTCTCCCTGTGTTACTTTTTGCTTAATAGGGCTTGGTTAAAACAACATTTTTCATGCCGCATCGGGAACTGTAGCATGTATTTTTATGGATAACAAATAGTATGTTCCGGTCACTAATTTTCTGTGTATTCCACATTGATACTGTTATTACCTCAGTAGTACACTGTATACTAATAATCTATGTATGATTATGTAATACCTCTAAATAATAGTTATACAGTCACAAAATAATACACCTATACATGGAGCAAATATATCATATGAACTACTGTCATGTTACTAAAAAAAATTCACAATTCAAGACCATCAGTCCCAATAATACCACTACCTAAGGACCAATTAATACTGCCAGACCATGACCCTATGCAATCACCACATAGTGACTACCAGTTGTGCACAGACCGCCATTGTGATTTATCCCAGCCTCGATTCATCTCTGCAGAATTTGCAACAGAAGAATGTTAGAATCTTCATGGGGTGATAGGTGGAGGTGGGAGGGTTATGAGGTTAACAGAGCACTGCAAAATTTTCAGTTTCTCAGATTTTTCTCTTCAATGGTATATATTTTTGAGAAAAATATACATTGTTATTTTATTATATAAACTACTGACAACATGTCTCCGAAATTCAAAGCAAAAAATTTAGTATTTTCAGTATTTGGAGTAAAGGAGTAATCTTCAAAATAATAAAAAAGAAGCAGCAGCAGCAGAGCTTTCAGACCTCAAATAATGCAAAGAAAACAGGTTCATACTGTATTTCTTTAGAAACAATAAGACTAATGTTTTAAGTCAGGAAGAGTTTTCTTTGCAACTCCTGTGGCTTGGTAAAAGTTATTTTTTCATTCAAATTTCTTTTGGCCTATTCCTAGCACTTGTTTTGCCATCCAGCTTGTCCTATTGCAAGAGGATTGTGAAGACCACAGCAGTGTTTTTATACTTCATTAAATAAGATTTGGTTCAGGTGATCCCCTAATCAGAAGCACATTAAGTAGAATGAGGTGGACTTTGGTTGGAATTAAACTGACACTAGAATGGAAGGGCCGTCAGACATGTAGAGATGCTGATTTTAAGAAAATTGTGCAGTGGTCTCTTAATTTTTTCCAGAGCTGTATTTTGTGTTGGTGCTAGGCTACATAACACAATGGTTGGGGGGATGAACAGGAGGGTGCTTACAGGCCACAACTTACAGGAACAATCACCTTGAGTAGAAAGAGGACCAACAACTTGGAGATTGCTCTGTGGCTGTGGCCTGTACCCCGCCCAGGATTATTCTGCCCGGCCTGAACACTGTCCCCTGCATACCAAGAAGATCAGCTCCAGTAATGGTTACTGTCAGAAGCAGACTCTCTAATGTGATGGTCAGTTTGTGGGGAGGCTGAAGGTTCATGTTTATAAGAGGGGAAAGGTCCGATATCCATGGTAGTATCAGTCTGTAGCTGTTGGCTTTACCTTGGTTGACTATGAAAAATGGGGGAACCCCACTTAGTTTTTTAAATCAAGTTAATTGAAAATATTCAAAGAAACACTGAAATAACACGGTAAAACAATACACACAAATAACAGAAAAAACACTTTATTTAAATAAACACTCACTGGCAACAATCCTATTAACCATTTTATTAAAGAAAGAGGTCCAGCGGTGTTCCGACATAGTCCAACAAATCTGATGGAGTCCAAAAGGGAAACCTTTAAAATATACACAACACTACACACACATATAGGTTAGGGAGGCTATCCAACAACCATGAAATCAGGGTGACATTCCATCCCCCGTTAGCAGGCACCCAGCTTTCCTATTATAGGAATATGGGTTACTGTGGGGGATGGAATGTTACCCTGATTTCCTCGGCGCTGAATCACCCAGTCGCTCTATATATGCCCCCTATTTGGTAGTGAGGTATATGGAAGGTTTATAGGCCGTCCATTAAGTAGGTAGGTATATAAGCCCTGCAGTAGGTAAATAGGTAAATAGAGTCCCAATTAGATAAGTAGGCATATAGGCGCCCTATTAGGTAGTGAGGTAAATAGAACCCCCAGTAGGAAGGGTAAGTATATATATGACTCCTGAGTAGATAGGTAGGTATATAGACCCTCTCAGTTGGTAGGTAGAAATATAGACCCCCCCATTAGGTAGGTATTAAGGCCCCCTCAGTATGCAGCTATGTAAGTCACCTCAGTATGAAAACATGTAAATAGGTCCCCCTAATAGGTAGGTATATAGGGCCTCCCAGTAGGTAGGTATGTAGAGCCCCCAGTAAGTAGGTATATAGGGCCCCACAATAGGCCAGGAGGTAGGATATAGAGCAAAGAATGTGTCCTATAGGGTTATGTGATAGAGGAGAGAAGCTGAGCTCTGTGATATATAGGGTTATACGATAGAGGAGAGAAGCTGAGCTCTGTGATATATACGGTTATATGACAGAGGGAGAGGAGCAAACAGACAATGACCCAAAGCATGCTGCCAAATTGGTTACAAAGTGGCTTAAGGATAACCAAATCAATATTTTGGAGTGGCTATCAAAAAGTCCTGAACTCAATCCTATTGAAAATTTATGGACAAAGTTGAAAAGACAGGTGCGAACAAGGTGACCTACAAACATGGCTCAGTTACATCAGTTCTGTCAGGAGGAATGGGCCAAAATTCCTACCAACTATTGTGAGAAGCTTGTGGAAGGATATCCAACATGTTTGACCAAAGTTTAAGCTCCCTCTAAAGATTTTTGATAGGGTTCAGGTCTGTAGACTGGGTAGACCACTCCAGGACTTTGAAATGCTTCTTACAGAGCCACTCCTTAGTGTCCTTGGCTGTGTGTTTCGGGTCATTGTTATACTCTTACGGAGGGAAGGAGGTTGTTGGCCAAAATTTTGTGATACATGGCCCTTTTCATCCTCCACAAAGTGCAATAGTCCTGTCCCCTTTGCAGAAAAGCACCCCCAAAGTTTGATGTTCCCCCCCCCCATGCTTCATGGTTGGGATGGTGTTCTTGGGGTTGTACTCGTCCTTCATCTTCTTTCAAACACAGCAAGTGAAGTTGATACCAAAAATTTCTATTTTGGTCTCATCTGATGACATGACCTTTTCCTGTGCCTCCTCTGGATCATTCAAATGGTCATTGGCGAACTTCAAACAGGTCTGGACATGGGCTGTTGTGAACAGGGGGACCTTGCGTGCCCTGCAGGATTTGAATCCAGTACGGCATAGTGTGTTACTAATGGTGATGTTGGAGACTATGGTCCAAGTTCTTTTCAGGTCATTGACCCGGTCCACTGGTGTAATAATGGGCTGATTCATGACCTTTCTCATAATTATCCTTACCCCATGGGCAAGATCTTTCATGGAGCCCCAGACTGCAGAAGATTGACAGTCATCCTGTGTTTCTTTCATTCTAATAATTGCACCAACAGTTGTTGCCTTCTCACCAAGCTGCTTGCCTATTGTCCTGTAGCCCATCCCAGCCTTGTGTAGGTCTCCAATTTTGTCTCTGGCGTCTTTATACAGCTCTTTGGTCTTGGCCATGGTGGAGAGGTTGGAGTGTGATTCATTGTGTGGACAGGTGTCAGGTACCGAGTAGGAGGGCTTTTTAAAGAAAAACAAACAGGTCTGTTAGGGCTAAAATTCGGTTGGTAGGTGATCAAATACTTATTTCATGCAATAAAATGCAAAAAAAATTATTTTAAATTATTTAAAAATTATTTAAAAAACATACAATGTGATTTTCTGGATTTTTTTTTAATTCTGTCTCTCACAGTTGAAGTGAACCTATGATAAAAATTATAGACCTCTCCATTCTTTGTAGGTGGGAAAACATGAAAAATCGACAGTGTATCAAATACCTATTTCAGGCGGCGACGAAGCCAGGGGTGGAGAAACGCGCGTTGGGGTCTGTCTGTGCCTCCTCTGGGTGGGTCTGCGCTCTTACTATGGGTGATTATATGGTGACATACAGTATTATTGATTGTATTGTATATTTATATGTATATTTGGTTATATACTATGTTATTTACTTGACATAATTATGCACCTTATGTATACCACCTAGTGTGATGTTATCTTTGGCACCCCCCTTTTTTACTTATGTATTTGGTCTCTGTATTTTAGTTTTTACTAACTTTTGGGAAAAATTAAATAAAAAGTTTTGTTAATTTATTTTTGTTTTTTGGATTTTTCTTTGTATATTGGGTTAATGAAAAAGTAGTCAGTGAAAGCTTGTATAACAGTGTCTTTTGGGTGTGCCCTAAAAATAACTCAACCACATCCACCCATGTCTTAATCGCTGGAAACAAGGGGAGTACAACCCTAAGTAAAATGGACAGATTTCCTTTTTCCATTTTCCTTCCTTTGTGTTATGTATCATTATGTTAAAAGGGTCTCAGGTTGAAAGGATGTTTTAAATTTGGAGTTAACACCTCAACTCCTCATTTGGTCACGGGAAATTTTTAACATTGAGAAAGCGCAATGGCGGAAACGATCGTTTGGTGATTTTGTTTCCTCCTGCCCCCCGCCGGCTTTTGCTAAGAAATAAAAAAAGTTGCTGAAAATTTGGGTGATGCCGATGTATCTCTTCAAAAAAATTTTACGGAAAATTGTTTGCATGGACTGACCCCGCCTCCGCTATAGGGAGAATTTTTTCCGAGGGGTGGTTTTTATTCCCCCTACCCGTTTTTATAAGTTGAATTTACATACACTAGTCCGATCTTATTTTTAAGTGAGTGTGCAAAATTATTAGAGGGCTGTGGTGGGAAAAGCCAAAGTCCCACTCCGACTCCTCAATTTTTTCCCCTCCCCCCAACTCCGACCCCCCTACATATAAGATAACAAATTTTAAAGCTTTTTACACCCTTTTTGAACAAAAAACAAGTTTTTGGGGGAGAAAAAAAAATATTTTTTGGGAAACAACTTTAAACACAAAAAACTTTTTAAATTGCAAAAAGCAAAAACGCTGCAGAAAGGGGGAAAAAAAAAAACAGTTTTCAAAAACGCCTGAAAACATTTGGGGAGTCTAGAATTTGTTCGAAAAAAGATTGCCCCATCAATCCTCTTTCATAATGCCCTCAAATTGATCGAATTATTTAAAGGCTAGAAAACCCGCCTTCTACACAATTTGGGGTTGGTGGCAAGCGTGACCACAGGGCAACATCCTAACAATTCGGGGTAAAAAGGGAAATTTGCCCAGCACGCAGTTTTGATGATCATTGAATTTCTCTTTTTAAGAAATAAAAAATTTTTGTGAAAAACATCACAGTTGTTTGCTGTGGGGGGATTTTTTTCCCTGCGGCAACGCTTTCCCTCTCCAGCCATCCAAATATTTTTCAAAGTTAAACTTTACTGATGAGGCAAATTGGCACCACTGGCAAGACCCAATTCCTCTTCTTTTTGGGCAGCCCGTCCCCACCACCAAATTGTTCCCAGTCAGAGTTCTTTTCAGAATTTTTGCTTTCCCAAATGGGTAGCCGGCTATGGGGTGCAGCATCGAAATTTGGTAAAAGTTTTTTGTATTTTTCCTGCCACCACAGGGATTGCCAACACAATTTAAACGCAAAAAAGGGGATTTACAGATGTGGTTTTTTTTTTTAAATGGACGTCAATAAATGGGAAACCCTTTGCAACATTTGATTGCTTTTGTTTGTGGATATGAATTAAAGGTTGAGGAGCCTTCACACGCGAGACATTAGGTGGCGGATACTTTTTGGATTCGCTAACATTTAAAAATTTTTTTCCTTTGAAATCTGTTGATATCCAGCAAAATACGAAAAGGGGGTCCACATAAACGCTGCCAAAAAAATTTTATTTCTAATAACAGGCCTCCCCTTTTCATTGAACAGCAATGCCATCTCGTTTTAAGCCCCTCTTTGGGGAAAGGGCAAAAAGCAAGTTCTTCCACTCCTTTATGAAAGTTCCAGGATTAAATCCTCAGTTTGTAATTTTTTAGTCCTGTGAATGGGTTTTAAAGCTTTTCTTTTTAATTCAACACCTGTGTCCATTGACCTTCACTTAATGCCCTGAGGGTTGGCCATGTCCACAAGAAAGGGTTTCAGCTAAACAAATCGTTCAATCATCAAAAAGTCCCCGCCCCACCGGGTGGCTTGATCTAAAATTTGCCCCTTTTCCCAGCCTCTTTTCAAGATAGAATAATTTTAGAGTTTCGGGCGAATAGCCAATTGCCTCCCCTTCCCAATCGAGTTTCCAGCATGCCCCCCTTTGCAGCTGTCTCTTATGCCAGCGCAGTGTGTGCACGCACGCGCATTGAAAAATAGACAAAATTTTGAACAGCTTCAGCAAGACTAATTCTAGAGAAACATGTTTTGTTTTTCGTAGGAATATCTTTTTGTTCCTCATTACAAATCAGGACGTGGCCTTCCATTTCCAACATACTATCCAAAGTTTTTTCAACTGTTGTTCCCCTTTTTATTCTTTTCACGTTTTAATTGTACGTGTCAATTTGAAGCATTGTCTGTTAAAATAACAAAATCTGTTTTTTTTGATTTTCATAATCTGCAAATTTTTTCCACAAAGGGCCCAAAAACTGACGGGTGTATGAGCTTTAGTGTCCTTTACTGCACGTCTTGGAACACATTTTTTTTTTTGTCACAAACAAATCGAAATTTTTTATAGAAAAAATAGTTCACTTGACGGTGAGCATCCTTTTTAAGTAAAAAGGGGGGCCCCTCTTGAAATCTTTTTAGATCTTTTTTGGTTTAAAGCTTTTTCAAACACTAATTTTCTAAACTTTCCTCTTTCCAGAGAAAAAACCCAAATTTGGGGCCCTTTTTTTTAAGAGCTGTAAAAGCTGTCGAGCAAATAAGAAATGGCAAGCTTACAACAAGCTGTAGAGCTTCTTTTTTAAAAACATCTGCTGTCATTGTTCAGTAATTTGTCCTTACAAAATATCTTTTTACTGAGTTTAGACACTCTTTCATCTCCTTTTCCTGGCGGGAAGTGCTGGGCCACGGTTTTTTTGGGTCACTTGTCCTTCCAGCACTTTTGAAAACTTCTGGGGGGAAAACGGTTTTTTTAAAAGTCTTTTTTGATTGGAACTCTTGTAGAGCGTTTTTATCACTTCCTGAATAGCACTGATTTTTACATCAAGCATTTGTTTTCATTTGGGGCACTATCTTACACTTTAAAAAACTTTGAACTCTCATTTTACATATTTTTTTCAAAAGTGTTTAAGCTGCCCCAACTTTTAACGTGATCTCAAAAACGGGCAGTCCTATGCTATCTTTACCCTCAAACGACCAATTGGCCCTCACTGGGGTCAACCGACCTCCATTATTTTAGAGAGAAAAAAATAAAAAAACACCCAACTGCAAACGCCCTTCTTATGACACCTTTAGAAATGGGGGGGGACAGAAACCCAAAATGGGAAACACCCCCTTTCCTTCCCCTATAGGGAAAACAAAGACACCCCGTTAAATATGTTTCTGCACACAAAACATTTTGAAAAAAAGATCAAACTGGGGGCCACCGGCAGGGCTGCGGCACACCCCGTAATTAAACATGTACACACCAGACCCCGCCCCGGACAACTGCAAAAAAGCAAACACTACGTGAAACCCCAAAGAAGGATTTATCTATCCATACAAAAAACTTTTAGGAGAAGAAAAAACACATGAAGCTACAGAGAGAAAATACTGGACAATTTAATTTAAAGCAAGTTTAAAGAAAGTTTTGATTCTAAGAAGTATTGCCTTAAAAGGGGTTTTTTCTCAGCACGTGATTACTGGTGACAAGAGTCACTCTGTTTCTCCTCAGGTGGGTGGGTCTCCACAGTGTGAGCATATATTAACTTTAAGCCCCTTCTTCCCACAAACAGGAAATTGGTTCCCAACACAATTCAGAAAAAGTCAAGTTTTCCATCCTCCATCCAACACTTGTAAACTTTGCTTACGCAATAAGGGGTAAACCTTGTAATTTCACTCGAACTCAGTTCCTCATTCGTGGGGGTGAGGTTACTACTCTCACAATCAGATAAAAGGCTTTCTGGGATGCAGGTTTTCCCTAGAAACCTGTGGAGTGAAGGCCCTGAAATGTCTATATTCAAACGATTTAAAACTACTGACCAAAATATTTAAAAATGTTTCTATAACATCCTTTATGTAGTAAGCAAACTTCTTTAATCAATTTTTTTCTAAAGATCTGTGATGAGTGGCAGCCATTCCTTCCCGTGCTTTTTCCTTGATCTGTAAAGAACTTCCAACTGACATGTACATAAAGTGCAGCACACATTCATTTCAAATTTGGCCCAATGCTTTAAAGGAATAGAGAGACCCCTTTACAGGGCATTCATATTTTCACAAATTTTATAAAATTATTTACACATCGCAATGAACTAATGGGCCCAAATTTTTTAAATTTTTGGGAGTCGGTTTGGTCTTTTTATTTCCCCTCCGACTCCACCCAAAAAGGGGACCGATCAGACCCGACTCCCGATCCGACTCCCAGCCCTCCTTTGAGTGCGCCAGCATTGCTGCAAGGGACGGGGGGGATAACCTGTAAGTCCTCAACCATGCCCACCACCCCCAAATTGGTCTGCATGGCAGTGGTCCCAGAAGGAACCCCCCTTTTAAAGTTACATAAGAAAACCGCAGTTTTTTGAAGACAAGCAGACGAGGCATGGTTAAATAAACCATGCCGTGGCAATGAAACAAGATAAATTTTTTGGTTATATTGATTTTACTAGACCAAAAGGGGTGCCCCAAAAAACCACTTCCCCTCCTATGATGACATCACGGGGCTGGTGGGTGTTAAGACCTTTTCGCTTTGACCTTCCGTTTAGGATGCCCCACAGATGTCAAAGGGTTTAAGTCTGAAGCATGCTTGGCCATCCACACCTTTTTCCCTTATTTCTTAGCAAACAGTGTTCATGGGAGGAATGTTTGGGTATTATTGTTGGAATTTTGCCCTGTGATAAATTTCCCTGAAGGGAAGGGATCTTTTTTGTTTTTAGTAGTCACAATACATTTGGACCTGTTTTATCAATAAAACGTAGCTCCCCACACCGGAAGCACTCATACATCCCAAACCAGGGAATATCCCCCCACCAGCTTACTGTAAGCAAAAAACACTTTCTTTTCTCCCACCTGGTTGCGCCACATACACTTGATACATCAAAACCAAAATAATTTTTACCGGGTCTCATTGCCCGGGACATTTTTCCCCAGTAACCCATGTTTTTGTCCTCTTGTGTTCAGAAACTTTTTGCAGGCTTTCTTGTCCTCATCTTTAAAAAAGGGGTTTCTTTCCCTAAAATGACAGCCATGCAGACCAAATTTTGTTCATGTGGGCGATGGTCTTGTATTTACAGGTCCTCCCACCCCGTTAACCTCTGCAGCAACGCTGGCATCACTCATCTCTGGATCAGCTGGCATAACATTCAACTTCTTTGGTTTAACTATGGTAACCTGTTCGGTGGAACCCTCCCTTTTTTAAAACTGCTGTTGGTCTTGGCCCTATGCTACAGCTCTTTTTCAGGGTTTGGCAATCCTCTCAAAGCCTGGGCCATCTTTATGTAAAGCAACTATTCTTTTTTTCCTATTCTCAGACAGTTCTTTCCCATGAGATGCCATGCTGAACTTTCATTGATCATTATGAGAGAGTGTAAGAGCGATAACCAAATTTAACCTACCTGTTCCCCATTCACACATAAAACTTTGTAACACTAACAAGTTACATGAGATCATGGAGTGAAAATAGCAAATAAGGCCAGATTTATCCATTTTCACTTAGGGGTGGGACTCAGTTTTGTTTCCTCATTTGCATTGATGACTGTGTGGTGATTATTTTTTAGGCACACCCCAAATTTACAAATGTTATACAACTGTACATGACTACCTTACATTGAATCAAAGTGTCATATCTTCAGTCTTGTCCCATGAAAAGATATAATACAATATTTACAAAAATGTGTGGGGTGTACTCATTTTTGTGAGATACTGTATGAATGTGATTCATGTATACATCATGTATACCCATCCTATACATTCTACATTTTAAGTTCCATTTGAAGTTCAGAGATAGGGCCCAAACATTTTTATTTTTTTTTTAAAATTTTACCTTTGCTGAATTTGAAGGGCAGCTCTAATAATATTTTATCTTTTGGGGAAACAGCTGACATTACTTCCCTGACAACCATCATTCAGTTTTGCTGGATAGCGATAGATAAATACATCATACTTGTCAATGCTCCAGATTCTTCTGGGATTAAAATTTCATAGTTTGCTAAAGATCAAAATTTAGCAAAAACATTAAGACTAAGTACTGTATTTATGGCATCAACATATGCCACCTTAAAGCCTGCTATGCTTCGTTCTTTTTCATGGCAGTTTTGAATATAGGCGAGTAAGTGTGCTTGGCTATACTTGAAACTTCCATTGAGGCCATTCCCCATCCCCTGAGGCTGGCTCAGAAAGCTATGAGCTGGCCTCAGAGAACCAGAAGATGGTGGTGCTTGTGCAGTTCTCCCTTTTCTTTTTATGGCAGTTTTGAATAGAACCGAGTAAGTGTGCTTGGGAACTCCCTTAGAAATGAGTGGGAGAGAGCTGCACAAGCAAGTCCTTCCCCCCATTCACTGAAGCCAGCTCATAGAGAGTTTTCAAGATATTCAGAAATTCATGCCTTCTTCAGTAGCTATGATAACCACAGATAACCACATGTTCCATTATGCCTTGCCAAGATATCATTGTGGTGTGGGGCCAAAGCACATCTAGCTAAAACTATAAGCATATAGATCACTTCAAATTGTGACCAGGACGTTGGAGCACCATAGATGGTCTTAGATAAAAGAGATGTTGCAGTCTGTACTGTGCAGCAGCCCATAAGTTACAGGTGATCTGAAAACTCTGGCTAGTATATATCTATATGGAAAAGCTTGAGTAGTGACATTATACCATAATTACATTGAAGGAAATAATTATTTGATCCCTTGCTGATTGTGTAAATTTGCCCACTGACAAAGACATGAATGGCGGCATGTATGAAATTTGGCGTGTAAGCGTCAAATGTCATGCGCATAATAGCAGCCTAGAATGCGCCTGGTTTATGAACCCGCTCTACAGTAATGCGCCTAGAAATGCCGTAGCGAAGCTTTAAATCTATAGCTTCATTTTCTTCTACTGCACCCCGCCTCCTGCACGCCCCCCGAAGTCAGACGCATTACAAAGTGCCGCTCGCGCTTTGTAATGTGCCTGATATGGGCATTTGGGGCTGCGCTGTACAGTATATCGGGGTGAAAAGACAGCAGATATCTGGTGCAGCCCCGTTCATACATGCCATCCGCACAGTCTATAATTTTAAGGGTAGGTTGATTTTAACATTGTGAGATAGAATATCCAAAAAATAATCCAGAAAATCAGATTGTATACATTATTTAAATTTATTTGCATTTTGATGAGATAAATAAGTATTTGATCCCCTACCAACCAATAAGAGTTCTGGCTCCTACAGACCAGTTAGATGTTCCTAATCAACTCGTTACCTGCATTGATGACAGCTGTCTTAAATAGTCCCTTTATAAAAGACTCATGTCCACAGTCTAAATTAATCAGTCAGACTCTGACCTCTACAACATGGGCAAGGTCAAAGAGCTTTCTAAGGATGTCAGGAACAAGATCATAGACCTGCACAGAGCTGGAATACAAAACCATAAATAAAACCCTGGGTGAGAAGGAAACAACTGTTGGTGCAATAGTAAGAAAATGGAAGAAATACAAAACGACTGTCAATCAACATCGATCTGGGGCACCATGCAAAATCTCACCTCATGGGGTATCCTTGATCATGAGGAAGGTGAGAGATCAGCCCAAAACTACATGGGAGAACTTGTTAATGATCTCAAGGCAGCTGTGATCACAGTCACCAAGAAAACCATTGGTAACACATTACGCCCTAATGGTTTACAATCCTGCAGTACCCGCAAGGTCCCCCTGCTCAAGAAGGCACATGTGCAGGCCCGTCTGAAGTTTGCCAATGAACACCTGGATTATTCTGTGAGTGATTGGGAGAAGGTGCTGGGGTCAGATGAGACAAAAAATTAGCTCTTTGGCATTAACTCAACTCACCGTGTTTGGAGGAAGAGAAATTCTGCCAAAGAACACCGTCCCCACTGTCAAGCATGGAGGTGGAAACATTTTGTTTTGGGGGTGTTTCTCTGCTAAGTACACAGGACTACTTCACTGAATCAATGGAAGAATGGATTGAGTCATGTACTATAAAATCCTGAGTGACAACCTCCTTCACACCACCAGGACATTAAAAATGGATCGTGGCTGGGTCTTCTAACAAGACAATGACCCAAAACATACAGCCAAGGCAACAAAGTAGTGGCTCAAAAAGAAGCACATTAAGGTCATGGAGTGGCCTAGCCAGTCTCTGGACCTTAATCCCATAGAAAACTTATGGAGGGAGTTGAAGCTCTGAGTTGCCAAGTGACAGCCTCAAAATCTTAATGATTTAGGGATGATATGCAAAGAGGAGTGGACCAAAATTCCTCCTGACTTGTGCGCAAACCTCATCATCAACTACAAAAAACATCTGACTGCTGTGCTTGCCATCAAGGGTTTTGCCACTAAGTATTAAGTATTGTTTGCCAGAGGGATCAAATACTTTTTTCTCACTGCAAAATACAAATAAATTTATATAATTTATACCATGTGATTTTCTGGATTTTATTTTTGATATTTTATCTCTCAATGTTAAAATTAACCTACCCTTAAAATTATAGACTGCTTATGTCTTTGTCAGTGGGCAAACTTACACAATCAGCAAGGGATCAAATAATTATTTCCTTCTCTGTATATACCATCACTGCAGAAGACTTTTTCTTGGAATCCATTAATTATTTGACCCATAGGAATGACAAAAGCGTGTTCTGCAAATTACAACATAACTAATGTATAACTAATGAACCTAACCCCATACATCCCCATGAACTCATACAGTCTTTGCACCCAAAGAGGCAATTATTCTTCCGAGTACATTCTCATTTATTTCAGTGAGGTAGTCCTGACCTCCTCTCTGTTTCAAAGAGGTTTTGGGGTTTGTTTTTAAACCTCTTGAACCTGCACCTACCAGACTTTGATGAAATATCCTATCCATATGCCATCAAAGTCTATGGTGGCAATACCCCTTTAAGGGTTATAAGAGTAAGTATTAATATTGTATAGTGTGTGAATTACAGTTTGTAGAGTCACAGTGGTAGACAAAAGCCCCTTTTGGAGATGCACCATGCGATCAGGAGTAAGAGAGAGGTAAGCTTTATAACCAACCATTACCGGCAGGTCAACCAGTTTCAGCTAGTAATTGCTAGTTTACAGTTCAGATTGTTCCAGTCCCGTAAGTTAGAAGTCTTCTAGCCACATGCCAGCTGTGGACCAGGAACAGGCTGTCCCTCTAAACTGGACCACCAAGATGCTCAGAGAACCAGATAAGCTGAGGGAGGCTTCCCTAGTTACCAAATAGAAATTGAAGAGTACAGAGGAAAGAAGAGAAAGAGTACAGTCCTGTAAAGAAAGAAGAGAGAACGTTTACTGCAGATCCATGTGGTAGTAGTGCAGCGGGAAAAGCCTGGGCTGCCGGGGCTGGTTGGGGAATTTTGCATTTGGTAGGCCTGTATTGGTAGCTTGGGTAGTAAAACCCAACTACTTTTGGAATTCACAGGAATCCTGCCCTTGAGCAACATAAAAGGTGGAAGGCTAGAGCTGGAAGGAGAGAGCTAGAAAAAGAGAGGATGCAGTGACCAAGGCCAAGTGAATCTGTTCCATTTATGGAGAAGTGTAATCCTGTAACTTCTGTGCCATGAGAAAAGCCTACAAGACAATGGCTGCTGTCTCTGTGGACCTTCTTCCACCTAAAATACTACATCTCACAGCATACCACCAACAGAAGGCCTTAACCACTATCCCTCTGCACCAGGTGCCCCTGCCACCGGCACTCCGGCATCTGATAATATTATGGTGACTCGCAGGCTCTAGTCTCTTGGCTCTGTGGTCACTCTGGCTGCTTGTCTTTTGACATGTTTAGATAAGCTCCCACTAATTATTCCAGTCAATGTCTGCCCAATGTGCCGCTCTCTAGAGCTTAGATCGGCCTGTTCCAGAGTTCAGCTCCTGGTGGGAATCCCATGGATTTTTGGCGAATGTTGATGCTCAGGAGCAGAGTATAAGGAACCCCCTTGTTTTCACCCTTTAACCACTATACAGGGATCCGGTTTTTGGTACAGGGGGCTTCTAGAACACTAGCTGCGGATCAGTCTTCAATAACACAACTGACATTCACAAATGCGGTATAAAAGGATCAGGCACCAGACGTGGTCAGATGAGCTTAAGATCAGGAAAAGTGGAGCTCTGTTATTATTGTAAACATCCTATAGTATGGAGAGGTTACAGACAAGAAGAATAGTCCCAAAATAGTCAAGTCAAAACCAAGAAATTACTAACTGAAAATACTGTGGCCGTTTACCAATAGAAACCTACAGTCCATGCAATAAAGGGGGGTGGAAGTGTCCATTTAAAATGTCATGGTGTGCAAACCTTAGTGGAGGAGAAATGTATCAGCATGCAATGGCCTTTCAAATGTGCTAGAACTGGTGAACACACATTCTTGGTGGGCATACAAGGATGGTGCAGATAGAAAATGGGCAGGTACAGAAGGCTCTTTGCAGCACGGAGTGGTGAAATCGGACTTGGACACAGTGGGGTCTACAGCCTTAAGCTGGTTGACAGTACCCCCACCCCCTTTTTTGACCCCTTTAACTACGTCTATGAAGATGGTGGAACTTATGAATGAGGGCAGAGACTGAGGGCTGGAATGAGAAGATGGAGAAGGCTGTCTGCCAAACACAATGATCGGAGAGTTAGAAATAGTGTATCACGCTTTCTGCCACATGACTCCATTCACTAACCTTACAAACTCATTAAATGTGGCTAAGCTGCAATACCGATCACATCCAGGTGTGGCACTGTTTGTGTGAAATCAGCAGCCATGTTTCCTTATACTGTACTATACCTTTAAAAAAATATAAAAAAGTTTTCTGAGTTGATGCAACCTTTGTAAAAACAACTTAAGACTTTATGTTTTGGATGATTGTTTCTCACCCAGGGCCTCGGCCTCCTGAGTCATAGTATCCTCTGAGAGTCGTCTCCGAACATGTTCTCATGTAATAAATAGTCGATGATAGATTTTAGTGCGGCTCTTGACACTGGAAAAGGAGGTAACACTTTCATCCATATTATGGCACATTATAGTAGATGATGTGTGATCTTTTTACTATTAGGCGTGTAGCCAAGACAAAAGGGCATTCTCTGCATCTAGAGCAAAGAAGGTTAAACCATCATCACAGATGAGGATTCTTTACTGTAAGAACAGTAAGACTATGGAGCTCGCTGCCACAAAAGGTTATGATTGTGAATTCACTGTCCAAGAAGGGCCTAGCTGCCTTTACTGAAAAATGTAATCCTACTAGTTATAGTGAATAGATTATAGAATTTTTTTTTCAGGGATTGCAATATTTGTAGTTGGGAGGGAATTTTTCTTTTACACAGGGCAACTGGCGCCCACCTCCTAGTTGTTTTTGTCTTCTTGTGGATCAATATGAAAAGTTATGGGTTGGCTTTGGTGGACTTGTGTCTTTTTTCAATCTTATCTGCTATATAAGAGTAGTCAAACAGGCTAATGTCAGGGCAGATGAAATTCACTTAAAACGGTAGGTGGGTTAGAGGCCATGGCGGGTAGAGTTGTCTCAATACAATGAACAGGCTGAAGATCAGGACAGGTGGAAAACATGCAGATCTGAGAAAGTCAGGTCACCAATGAGTAGACAGGGCAGTAGAGCACTTTTACACAAGCACAGGTACCTAGAAACCTTATTGCAAAGGAAAGAAGTAACAGCAGTATAGGGCAACTGGTAGAGATGGGCGAATTTCCCGAAATTCGGTTCGTTCACTTCGTCGGATTTCTCGGCAAAAAATAACTTCGTTCCGAATTACTTCGGGACGAATCACGTTAAAAAACACCTATTTCCAGGCTGCACAGAGCCTGCAGGGTGCTATAGAACGTTGTGCCATGCTTAAATATGCAGAGGGAGCTTGGTTTGGTCTTCATACAATGTTGTGTTTTAGTATGAAAACGCAGATGACTGCCGCCCGCTTTAGAATCGCTTCACTATAAAATTCCCTGGGCACTTAAGAGGGCAGAACAGACCAAAAAACTGAAGGAGAAATGTAGCCTGATAAAGTCATGGCAGCGACAGCTGGAAAAAAACAAGCTGAGGGCTCAGGTGGCAACATTAGTGACAGAGTGTGGAGGTGACGGCGGCAGCCACAGCAGCATGAGGTCAGACAGTGGCACAATGATATTCTGGAGGTGGCAAAAACAGGAGTAGGCCACAGAGTGGCACAATGACACAGTGTGTAGGTCACGGCAGCAGCCACAGCAGCAGCATGAGGTCAGACAGTGGCACAATGACAGTGTGTAGGTCACGGCAACAGCCACAGCAGCAGCATGAGGTCAGACAGTGGCACAATGACACAGTGTGTAGGTCACGGCAGCAGCCACAGCAGCAGCATGAGGTCAGACAGTGGCACAATGACATTCTGGAGTTGGCAAAAATAAGAGTAGGCCACAGAGTGGGACAATGACACAGTGTGTAGGTCACGGCAGCAGCCACAGAAGCAGCATGATGTCAGACAGTGGCACAATGGCATTCTGGAGGTGGCAAAAACAGGAGTAGGCCACAGAGTGGGACAATGACACAGTGTGTAGGTCACGGCAGCAGCCACAGCAGCAGCATGAGGTCAGACAGTGGCACAATGACACAGTGTGTAGGTCACGGCAGCAGCCACAGCAGCAGCATGAGGTCAGACAGTGGCACAATGACATTCTGGAGGTGGCAAAAACAGGAATAGGCCACAGAGTGGGACAATGACACAGTGTGTAGGTCACGGCATAGCAGCCACAGCAGCAGCATGAGGTCAAAAAAACAAGTGCAGCACATGACACAGTGGTGCAGGGCACGACGGGGAGCAGCATGCATGAGGTCAGACAGTGGCACAATGACATCTGGAGGTGGCAAAAACAGGAGTAGGCCACAGAGTGGGACAAAGACACAGTGTGTGGGTCACGGCAGCAGCCACAGCAGCAACATGAGGTCAGACAGTGGCACAATGACATTCTGGATGGTGGCAAAACAGTAGTAGGCCACTGAAATGGCCACAATTGAAGAGAGTGGAGGTGACGGCGGCAGCAGCATGAGGTCAGACAGTGGCACAATGACATTCTGGAGGTGGCAAAAACAGGAATAGGCCACAGAGTGGCACAATGACAGAGTGTGTAGATCACGGCAGCAGCCACAGCAGCAGCATGAGGTCAGACAGTGGCACAATGACAGTCTGGAGGTGGCAATCTCGGGAGTGGGCCACAGAGTGGGACCATGACACAGTGTGGAGTCACGGCAGCAGCCACAGCAGCAGCATGAGGTCAGACAGTGGCACAATGACACAATGTGTAGGTCACGTGCCCGCACCACAGCAGCAGCATGAGGTCAGACAGTGGCACAATGACAGAGTGTGTAGGTCACGGCATTAGCCACAGCAGCAGCATGAGGTCAGAACGTGGCACACTGACAGTGTGTAGGTCACGGCAGCAGCCACAGCAGCAGCATGAGGTCAGACAGTGGCACAATGACATTCTGGAGGTGGCAAAAACAGGAGTAGGCCACAGAGTGGGACAATGACACAGTGGGGAGGTCACGGCAGCAGCCACAGCAGCAGCATGAGGTCAGACAGTGGCACAATGACATTCTGGAGGTGGTAAAAACAGGAGTAGGCCACAGAGTGGGACAATGACACAGTGTGGAGGTCACGGCAGCAGCCACAGCAGCAGCATGAGGTCAGACAGTGGCACAATGACACAGTGTGTAGGTCACGGCAGCAGCCACAGCAGCAGCATGAGGTCAGACAGTGGCACAATGACAGAGTGTGTAGGTCACGGCATCAGCCACAGCAGCAGCATGAGGTCAGAAAGGGGCACAATGACAGTTTTGTGGGTCACGGCAGCGCCACACAGCAGCATGAGGTCAAAACAGTGGCAAAATTTGACATTCTGGAGTGGCAAAAACAGGAGTAGGCCACAGAGGGGGGACAATGACACAGTGGGGAGGTCACGGGAAGCAGCCACAGCAGCAGCATGAGGTCAGACAGTGGCACAATAAACCTTCGGAGGTGGAAAAACAGGAGTAGGCCACAGAGTGGGACAATGACACGTGTGGAAAGGTCACGGCAGCAGCCACAGCAGCAGCATGAGGTCAGACATCCAGTGGAAACAATGACATTCTGGAGGTGGCAAAAACAGGAGTAGGCCACAGAGTGGCACAATGACAGAGTGTGTAGGTCACGGCAGCAGCCACAGCAGCAGCATGAGGTCAGAAAGTGGCACAATCACATGCTGGAGGTGGCAAAAAAAGGAGTAGGCCATAGAGTGGCACAATGACAGAGAGTGGAGGTGACGGCGGCAGGAGCAACAGCATGAGGTCAGAGAGTGGCACAATGACACAGTGTGGAGGTCCGGCAGCAGCCACAGCAGCAGCATGAGGTCAGACAGTGGGCACAATGACAGAGTGTGGAGGTGGGTGGCAATACCAGTCCCTGGTAAAGATGGTTGGTGGCAGATGGAGAAACTGTCAGCAGATGTGTGGCATCAGGCGGGTGGCGGCATCAGAATAGGGGCTGAGGCAGGTAGTTTTTAACCCAGACTCATTTCTCACAGTTTGGGTGAGGCGTCATGGCTGATGTAGTCTGATGCCTAAGGCATTGGTGTGTGGGATTCATCTTGACAAAGGTCAGTCGTTCCACATTTCCCGTGGACAAGCGGGTTCTTCTTGGGGTAACGATGGCCCCCGCCGCACTGAACACCCACTCTGATGCCACACTACTGGTCGGGCAGGACAGCTTCTCCACTGCAAACTCGGCAAGTTGCGGCCACACATCCAGTTTGGCTGCCCAGTAGTCCAGCGGATCTTCTAACTGGGATGGCAGAGTGCTTTCCAAGTAGGCCACCACCTGTTGGTTCAGGGTCTGCTCCAGGTCCTGCTGCTGCTGTCGACTGCCCTCCTCACTAGGCGGTGAAGGAAGCTGCTCATCAGTGACTCCAGACATAGGTTGCTGCTGATGGAGCCCGGGACTGCTCCGACCCCCCACCTTACCCCAGCAGCCGCGGCAGTAGTACGTGAGCGCTGAAGAACCCCCGGTCAGACCTGTCCCGAGGGGGACGATGCCCCACATAGGTAGCGGCCACTGACTACGGAGGATTTCCCTATTGTATTTGAGTTTGTCCTCCCCTCAATAGCTGGGAAAAAAGGCTCCCATTTGGACCGGTAGTGAGGGTCCAATAGGGTGAGAGAGAAGTCTCCCCTGCCGGAGCTGA
>JAODAL010047262.1:0-30116 GCA_025379985.1 Phyllomedusa bahiana | reverse complement strand
ACGAACACCATGGGTGCCCTTTTTCTTGGCCATTCTTTTTCTCATTTACTCAACGTGGCTGGAGGAAATGTCTCTGTACTTTGTTCTCCTGTCCGTGCTCGCCATACTCCATGCCCTCTGAATAACCTACATCTGGTCAAGTTTTCCTTACCTTCCCTTGTACAATTCAGGGGAATATTTTTTACCAGCTAATTTGTACAATGCAAGTATTTTAGTTAGTTTAATGTCTATGCAAACACATTTTTAAAATTAGGATGGACATCCCATCCATGTCTTTGTTTCTTTCTCTTTTTTTTCATTGTATTAAATGGGTTGTCTCATTACAGGGATTGAAAGCTATGTTAAAAGATCTTTGCAAAAACAGTCATTTTGCAATATGTGTCCATTAACAGTGTCCTACCTATTCCTGTATCTGACAGCACCATCACCCTTGAGCCACTCCTTGAGACAATTGTGAAGAACAATGTTCCTGTTAGAAACAACATTTTTTAGAATAGACCCTGTAAGTATAGCTGCATGGTCACAGCAAAATCCCCCAAAATTTCCAAAGCATACCCTTGAGCCACTTTGACAATTGTGAAGAACAAATATCTGTTAGAAACACATTTATTAAATACGACTCTGTATTATACGCTGCATGGACACAGCAAATGCCCCCAAAAATTCAAAACATGACCATGAGCCACTTTTGAACAATTGAGAAGAACAAATGCTAATTAGAAACAACATTTTTTAGAATAGGACGCTGTAGTAATAGCTGCATATTCAAAAGCAAAATGCCCCCATCCAATTCAAAGCATGACCCTTGAGCCACTTTGGTCCAATTGTGAAGAACAAATAACTGTTAGAAACAACATTTTTTTATCTAATGACCTGTAGTATTGCTGCATTTTCAAAGCAGCAAGACCCCAAAAAATTATAAAAATGACTTTCTCAGCCACTGTTAAAAATTTTGAGGGAGAAAGCCACTTATGAAGCCACATTTCTGTTCCAACGGACCATATTATTGCTGTATCTCACAGTTCCATTACCCCAAAAAATTATAAATATGACTTCCAGCCACTATTTAAAAATTGTGAGGGATAAATGCCACTTAGAAAGCCACAATTCTGTTCCAAAGGACCATAATCATAGCTGTATCTCACAGCAACATGACCTCAAAACCATTGACAATGCGAAAACTTCTAAGTGAGTAAATGGAATACGGTGTTGTCCATGAAACCTTGCTGGTCTTTTTACAGTCTCCTCACGGCAAAAGAGAATAAAAGAGGAAACAAGAGAATAAAAATTGCAGTAAGAAATTATTCAATTTAAAAAACAGTTTTCAATGGTCCATATTTCTGTTTGCAAAGGAAAAGTGAAGTAGACCGCAACTAATCGGTGACCTCGGCGAATTGGGGCCACAACATCATCAGAGATCCTGCCTGGATTCATCTTGATGAAAGTCAAAACGACCACATTATCTTTGGAAAGCCTATGCGTTGTCTGTAATGACTCCTCCACTGTGCTGAAGGTCCCTTCAGATATGACTCTGGATGCAGGGGGGCAGGACAACACCTACTATGGCGTGACGTCCAGCTCGGGCCCATTCGTCCATTTTTGGATACCCAGAAGTCTATTGGTCCGGAACACCAACTGCAAAAACATCGGTGTTGAGACGCAGATAGTATGTGCACCATGATCATAACTGATCTCTGGTGTGTTGGGATGTGTGCCCTGCATGCAATGCGTATTGGTGAGGTGGTAAACAAAATTGCCAGAGGTTCACCCATTAAGGCTTTCCGCACCTTGCCTGCTGCTTGCCGCTACGCCTGCTTGGCACTCTAACTGCTGTACAACGTCGCTGGATGTTGTTCCACCATGAGATTTGGGAAACGTGAAGCAGACGCAACATCTTTCTCCAGTGATCCAATCAGCAAGTCTCCATTTCTGCCTTTTACTCTCTATTTGGGTGGGTGGGAAGGAGTGCTGAACTTTTGTTTTGTAACCGGGGATTAAAGAGGTGGCCACAGCACGTAACTGTATGTTCATTTTGATGGCCTTTAATGCGAGATCATGTTAGGAGGAAATGGAGCATCCAAGGCACACATTGAGAGATTGGTGAGCCTTGGATTTCCGAAGCCTCTGGGTCGAGGGGCACTATCAAACTTGATCCTTCCTCGATCTTCCTCCTCCTCCTGAAATTCGCACCCCAACCACTTTCCAAGGCAGGGACGTCGGTAACATCGGTTCTAGGAATACCTTCCTCCTCTCCGCTGCCATCCGCACAGCTTCAACAACAGCCCTGACTTGCCTGAGATGATGCTCCCTGAGAGCTGAATGCGCCCACCTTGCACTGAGCTCTGGACTCCCGAACCACTGCCTAATGAAGACTCGATGAAATTGTGAAACTGTCGGGCCTTGTGGGATTTGACGGATAGAAAGGCTCCGTGTCCGCATCTGTGTCCGTCTCCTCCATCCGTCGCTGACGGACTCTTGTTAGTTTCAGATTGTCCACGATCGTTCCAGAACTAAGATCACCACAATGCTCATGCTGACAAGGGCATTGTCCGCAACTGACCATTTTGGTGGCTTCATCAAAACTGGCAAGGAGGATGGATGCAGAGAGCTCTTTCACCTGCCTCACACTCGGATGTTCAACACCCCGAGGACCGCACCGCTGCCTTGTCAGCCATGTGTCACTTCGTAATGCGTAATGGCATTGCGCTGCTGGCCACAATCGCTGGAGCATGTGGAGGGTGGAATTCACAGCGTGTTGCCCAACGTCAACATGAACGGTTGACGGGGAGGACCGAGCTGACGCTGCAACGCAGCCAGGCGGACGAAGCAGGGTGCGAACGCGAAGTGCACTCAAGACTCTCCGCGCCTTCTTCCGCAGCCAGTCCAGACCCGGGTAGCTCTTTAGAAATTTCTGGACGACAAGGTTCATGACATGTTGGCAGGCAAGGGATGTGCTCAGCCTACCGATCTTAAGGGCGGCCAGCAATTTTCGCCCGTTATCGCACACCACCTTTGCCTTGTCACAAGGTTCTTGTCCCCCCCCCCCCCCCCCCCCCCCCCCCCCTCCACCCCCCTAATCACTACCCCCCCCCCCCCCCCCCCCCCCCCCCCCCCCCCCCCCCCACCCAGCCAGCGCCTCGGTCCAGTTGCTTAGAGCCGTCCAACAAAGCCTCCTGACCTGTGTGTGGACGGTCCTCCAAGAGATTAATTTTCAACACGGCGCATGGTGTCTCGGGCACTGTGATGCCACCAAGGACCTTGGGAGTAAAGGAGCCCTGCACCATCCCTGCGGTTTGGAAGAGCGTGCGCCGAGCCGGAGAGCCACCGTCACCCCCATAGACATCCACCCAGCTCACCCAGTTAGCTGTCCACAGAGATATAGCGGCCTTGGCCGAGCTTTAACTTAGTCATGTGTCTGTGGTGAGATGGACCATATCCGGAACACAGATGCAGACAACGCGCTTTGAGAAATTTAGATAGACACTGGCAGGCCAGGGCAGGGACGTGCTTTTCTGGGCAAAGAAAGCTGCTCTGTGCATCTGGTCTATTGGGGGCAAGGCGAGGCCATGACGGGGCGGAACCCTCTTACCACCAAACGGAAAAGTCAACATTTCCAAGGCCAAAAGCCTGGCAATAGCCTGACATTCAGGCTTTTGGCTTTGGGATGGTTTGGGTTTAAGTGTTTCTTCTGCTCCCAAACCTGGAAGACAGAAGGCCTGGCTGCTAGACCTGGCCGCTGTGCGGCCGTGCAGGAGTCGTCAAACTGGCGAAGGAAAGTGGTAGGATGGGTCTCGGTGGTGCTGGTGGTGACTCGGGCGACAGTGGAGGCTGAAGCGGAGTGCTGATCCCCATATCATGACTCTGAGAGACATGGTCACTGAGGAAACGCTTGGATGGTGGCGGAGGAGGAGTGAGGCGGAGACAGAGGGTGGACAATGTTGGAGGCCCGGGCGTCGGTCTGGCCTTTTTTGGCCAATGTTCCTTCCATTTCAGCTCATGCATTCGCGTCATGTGACTAGACATGTTGGTGTGGTTAACCACTGAAGGTTTCGTGCCTCTACTTATGCGTTTAACAGCAAAGGCGCATATGACAATCGCTGGGTAATCAGAGGCTTGGTCAAAGAAGGCCCCAGGCTTGAGAGGTCCTGGACCTTTTCTGACGGCGATAATCCGTGAGCGGGGGTTTGCGCTGACCGTGGCTGGCGAATCTATATCAAGCGGACTTCTGCGACCCGCCCTCTTCTCCCATTTGAGGCGGGACCCTACTGACACTCACCCCATCGTCTTCCTCCTTCGTCCCAGTGATGAAGCGCTCGCAAGCAAAATTCTGCTGAAAAGACCACCATGGATCCCAATGTCGTCATCATCATATCAACACAGTTGATTGGGTCGTCTGACTTTCATGCATCCAGAAGCTGCTGGCTAACAAGCAAGGGGGCCACTGCAAGCGTTGCCGTACCGCGCCGGATTTTTTTTGCCGATTGAAACCGGCTTCCTTCACCTCCTCTAATGTACATCAGTAACTGGCGTCAGAGCAGACTAAATCAGTCCTCTTGATCTTAACATCCTTCTGACCCCAACCGCATTTGTCATCAAAGAGGTCCGCAGACAATTGGATTATCCTCAGTTGGTGGGTACAGCGAGTGACATTTGGGCTGCTTCATTTATGGACGAAGCTGATGATGCAGATGACGACATTTGTGGCGTGACTGCGAGGAACGAGGAGTAAGACCTGCTAGCATGCAGTTGTCATTAACCACTGAAGGACATATTGGCACGATGTTTGTTACTTAGATTCACAGGCAAGGGCCCTGACCCCACTGATGCAGGCCTGACGGTCCGCAACTGACGATCCGCATGTCATGCGTGTTTGTCGCCCATCACTGAAGGAGCACCTTCTCTCCGTACCTCTACCCCATGTGCTACCACCCACCTCTTTGCTCGCTTACCAACCTGCATTTCGCTCCATGTTCAGAATATAAATTTTGAGAAGGTATGTGAATAGTTTTGGAAAGTCCCTTATTAAAAGAGCGGCAAATCACGCTATTCTCAAAATCCCTCCTAATCAAAACAAAATTGCTGGATTCAAATTTAAACTGCAAGTGTCCTATCACCAAATCGACTGGGCAAAAGTACAAAAAACACGTATCTGTTATGTTTTGGTATAATAAACGGTAATTTTTTGCCACCTTTCAATTCACCTGTTGTGAAATAGAATTGGCTGTTTTTATAAAAGATTAAACGTGGAAGCAGCGTCAATGAACAATGCTGGGTGTGCAAAAGTCAAAAAACACATAAACAGTTAATGTTATTCGTATGAACACGGTATATTTTTTTGTGCACTCTTTCAATTCACCTGTGGTGAATATAGAATTGCTTGTTTTAAGATTTACGTTGGATGCTGCGTCAATGAACAACTGCTGGGGTTGGTGCAAAAGTCAAAAAACACGTAACTGTTATGTTATCGTATTATTACACGGTATTTTTTTGCACCTTTCAATTCACCTGTTGGTGAATATAAATTGCTGTTTTAAATTTACTGGAAGCTCGCGTCAATGAACAATGCTGGGTGTGCAAAAGTCCTAAAAACCAAGTAACTGTTTCTGTTATCGTATGATACAACGTATTTTTTGCACTTTTCAATTCACCTTTGGTGAATATAGAATTGCTGTATTAAGATTTACGTGGGATGCTGCGCATGAACAATGCTGGGTGTTGCAAAAAGTCAAAAAAAAAAAACAACGTAACTGTTATGTTTTTCGTAGATACCGGATTCTGTTGCACCTTTCAATTTCACCTGTGGTGATATAGAATTGCTGTTTTAAGATTTACGTGGATGCTGCGTCAATGAACCATGCTGGGTGTGCAAAAACAAAAAACACGTAACTGTTATGTTTTGTATAAAAAACGGTATTTTTTGCACCTTTCAATTCACCTGTGGTGAATATAGAATTGCCTGTTTTAAGATTTACGTGATGCTTGCGTCAATGAACAATGCAGGGTGCGTAGCAAAATTCATAAAAAACACGTAACTGTTATGTGTTCCGTATGATACAGCTGTATTTTGGCAACAAACAACTGTGCTGACTTACAAGATTTGCTGATTGTAATTTTAACTGCAAGGTGGATATATCACAGTCACAGGTTAATGGGTAAAATTAAAATGAACACATATCGAAATGTATACTGATAATAAAAGTGGAGTTTATTGCACCTAACAAAGAGTACCTGCATTTACTATAAATGATGTGTATTCCAATATAAGTTCAGGTGCCCAATATCCCAGGCAATATTTCAATAGCAAACTGTTTAATAATAAAGATATTCCACGTACAGATGTCTACACTAAGTCTTGGTGAAACTTTATCCAGTGTTTCTTTAAATAGAGCTTGTCTGTGTTCGCCCGCGGGGCCAACCCCTTTCTCCTCCCTTTCTGTTCTCCCCCCGCCGTGAATTTACAGCGGTATAGATTGCTGCTTTAAAAATTCTCTAGCTAACGTACATAAAATCTTCAAATCTCTATAATAACTAAATTGGAAGGATCACAGCTAATAGTAGAGGTTTCTCTGTGCAGAAATAGACTAATTTCGCTGATCTGTTTGCCACAGCAGAGCGCAGGTCCATCCCCTTATGAGACGCTGAGAGACACTGAGTCCTGAAACAGGAAACGCTGTTCATAGTAAAAATGAGGTCATGTGATTTTTTCCAGCCAATCGCACCTACACATCCCAGTCCATGACGTCGCACACACATCTTCACCCTGATCTATTCTGTAATCTGATTTGCTGGCCGCCAAAATTAAAGGAAGTCGCCGAAAAAAGCGCGATCTAATAGATGATGCTCAGATTTTAAGCTTAATTACCGCATGATCTGGAAATTTCGATCACCATAAAAACCTTGCCGATTTCAACTTTGTCGATAAAAATCGCTCAACACTATTCAGGAGACCTGGTTTAACATAACCTACATAGTCTTACAGTATAGTGTCCTATACCTGAATTCCTGCTTTTCTGATTGTTTACTTGAATGGTTGATTTCCCAGTTTACCTACTTATTTATAACTATTATATGTTTGGTGCACATTAGGTGTCACCTGACAATATTTTAATTGAGTTAAATGAAGAGTCATTGGGGTTACTTCCTTGTTGACACACTACACCTCTCAGCAGTAGATTAAGCTATTGTCACGGTTCACGCTGCGGTCCCCTGCCTGGGACCACCGCCGTGTCCGTTCCTGCCATGTCTCTGCTGGGGCTCCCTGTGTTCTCCGCTGTAGACTTGCCTGTCCTGTTGCTCCTGCTTTATAGGGTCCTGTACGTGTACTGCGCCTCTTTGGGCGTGCGCGAAGCTTTCTGCCCTTTAAGAATTGAAGATGTGATCCTGGCATGGACAAATGACCTAGAAAAGTCCGCCGTCAAAAGATGGTGGGCGGTCGTTAAGGAGTTAACTCGGTGTGGCTGTTCTAACGGCCTAGATTTGGCGTCAAAGAATCATAAAACTGTCTAATTCTAAGAATGTGGTGCGACGCCCCCAGAACGCCCCTAATCATTTTGGCACATTAATAAAAGTGTTGACAGGCACTACGTCTATTTCACCACAGTTTGGAAAGCCGATGCTCATTCATCAAAAGAAAACTACTTTGAGACACCAGAAAACTGGGGCGGCCCACGCCCGTTCATACCTGTCGCCCTTAGTGTAAACTTAGACAGTCTTAAAGGGAACCTGTCACATAGATTATGCCACCCTTGATGAGGACAGCATAAGCCTGTGACAGACATGCTGGACGACATGTATGTATTTTAGTGCTCAGATGCCAATTTTTTGCGCACATTTATAGCATAGAATGCACCAGAATCTATGAATCTGTTCTACTGCGGGTCATAGATTTAGCGCTTTCTAGCTACTAAGTGACAATTCTGACTCAGATAAACCCTTTTAAAAATGCTCTACCTGTTTTAGCAGTAAGTCCTGGTTTTGCCGATCAAAATTTTATAAGTGTGTAGTGTGTACGGGTTGTAGTGCAACAGGGCCCCCATGCACGCCCCCCGTCTTTTTCAAAATGCCGCGGGTGCTTTACAATTGCAATTTTTGGGGTGCCCGTGAAAATCAAGCGAACAGGGCTGCGCAAGTTTTCGGGCTACAAGGACACCAAATACGATGCGCCCCCTACAACATGTCGGGCCTTTTGCTCAAATCAGTCGTTTACAGCCCGAAATGATCCGGCAGGTGTTTCCCCCCCCTCCAAGGGGACCCGCCCATTAACATTTTTTAACATATTTTCACCTTTCAAAGTAATAGGTTAATCAAGTGGCAGTTCATAAATTTAAAAGGGGGAACTCTTTTCTGCTAGATGGGCTGAAAAACTGCAGATTTAAAACTTTAAAAAACTCTATGAAACTGTTGCATTTTACAAAAAAAGGGGACAAAGCGCGGGAAACAAGCTATCACTAGCTTGTGCTGTCCTCTGAAAAGGGGGGCCCCAAAACCTTTGGAAAGTTTTTTCTGAAAACCTTTACCATTTTTGGATAAACTGGAAAGTCCTGATGGAAAGTAGGGGGTTTTGTGGGCGGGATCGTCCCCTTGGTTTCCGATGCTAACCCCAACTGACCACCTTCCAATGGGTAGCTGGCTCCATTCCGCGCTGGTTAACCCTTTAGACCCCGCACCGAACATGGCTGCGGCATCTAAAATGAATTAAAAATGGTGTGGATCTTTCCCCTCATTTTGGGGCCCGGGGCCTCCACGGCGAAAATCTGCCCGGGTTAAAAAATTGGCAGCGGAAGCCTGGTGAAGGTTTCCAAATCCCCCAACCAAAATTTTTTCTTTTTAAAACCCCGATATATTGTGCACCCTATTCCCTTTTTTATTACAATATTATAGGCTTTACCAACTATCGTGCCCCCTAGTGGTGCTTACCTTAGGAAGACTCAAAGTTAGAGTAAAAAAAATTTTTTTAAAGTATAAACAAAATCAAAAAATATTAAAATTTCAAATCCCCCTCCTTTTGCCATTTTACAAATAAAAAAATTAAATAAAAAAAACTTTTTCCATTAAATTTATATTAAAAATGTTGACAAAGTTGAGTCATTAAAATATAACATCATTTTTTCCATTTTGGGTGAAAACCCAAAGGGAAAAAAAAAACCAGAACCCCCAAAATTTTGGGTTTTTTTTGGGCATTAAAGTTCCTAAAAAATTGAATAAAAGTTATCAAAAACGTCACTTTTTCCCCAAAATGGTACCCAAAAAAAAGTACATCTCAATCCCAAAATATGGCCTCACTCAAAATCTTTAGGGAGAAGTGCAAAAAAAACATTGTTGGGAAAAAAAAAATGAAAAAAAAATTTATTTTTTGGAAAAAAAAAAGAAAAAATTTTTTTTTCGTTTTTTGGGAAGGGTTTTTTTTTTAAATTGGTTTTCCCAAAACTTCTGGAAATCCCTTAAACATGTTTTGTTATTGCGGAAAACATATGTAAAAATTTTCCTTAAAAAAAACAAAAAACCCCTGCTTTTAAAAAAGGGGAATTTAAGGGTTTTTTTTTTACATTTTAAACCCCCCCTTAAAAAATTTTTTGCTTTTCCCAGTATAAATTTCTATGGCAAAAAAAGGGTTAAATGAAAAAAAATAAAAAAAATTTTTTTCATTTGGGGCCCCACATTAAAACTGACATTCCATTTATGGGGCCCTTTTCCTTTTGTAAAAAAATAAATTAAAAGGGGGGAAGGCTCTGGGAGGGGGGGGAAAGGGGGGGTTAAAACAAACCCCCCTTTTACCAAAAATTGGCCCGGCCAAAACCCCTAAAGGGGAAATTTTTAAAAGAGGGACATGCTTTTAAAAAGAAATTTTGGGTTAATTTTGGTTTAAGAATTTCTTTTTAGTTCTAAGGGGCTAAAAAGGGGCCACACCGCTTTGGACAAAAAACCCTCGGAAAAGACCCCAGTTTTCTCCATTTTTGGGAAAAAAAACCCCGGTCGGTTTTTTAAATTTTTTTTTGTTGGGTAAAAATTGAATGTGTGGAAAACTGATGGAAAGACACCAGGGACCGTCAGTTTTTTTACATGTTCCAGAAAACGGTGCCAGAAAACGGAGAAAAAAAACAACCTGTGTAGACTACAGGTCGTTTTTTTTCCCTTTAAAAATCTATGGGATGCCCAAAAAAATCCTTTTTTTTCAGCGGTTTTCCCGTTTCTTTCTGTGTAACATAGCCCAAAGGGGGACATGTATGAACGGGCTGTGCCCTTATTTTGGGATCAAAAAGCTTAGTAAAAAATGTTTTATAGAGTATGAAAAGTCGCATTTTCCAAATTTTAAAACCCCCAAAAACCCCCTTTTTAAAAAGCGCCAAAAAAATTTTGGGGATTTTGGGGGGGTGTCCCACCACAAAATTTTTTGAAGTAGACGCCAAAAATAAACCCCATAACGTTTTGGAAAAAAAACAGGGGCCAAGGGGGGGTTTAAAAGGGGGGTCTGCTTGAACCAGCACTACCCAAAACACTGTATGTAAAGACCCCGAGAAGAAAAAGGTTTTTTACTTTTTTGCATTCTACACTGCCCTTTAAAAACTACTTAAACTGGGCCCCCTCGCCCAACCGGGGCCCTGATGCCCCCCAAAGGGCTACACTGGGCTATTGTTAGCTTTATTATGTCACAAAATTTCTCAAAAAATCCACCACATCACATGCTAAGTCACGCACCCTCCCGAAAACCCTGGACCTTTTCATCAAAAAAAGAAAGGGACAAAAAGGGTTTAAAAAAATATTAAAGTGAATCAAGCATGTATGGGCCCCAAAATTTAGGGGAAAAGTTGTCTTAATAAATGTGCACCAGCAATTTTACACTACAAGAATAATGCATAATAATGGTACAGTACATTGATAAGTCACACAATGGGAGAATCGTAACCTGTCATAGATTATGCCCCCCTTGCTGAGGGCAGACAAAGCTAGTGAAAGGGCATTGCTGTTTCCAGCGCTTGTCCCTTATTCTAAAACGGTTGCTGTAATTTTAGAGCATTTAATGCTCAAATCTTATTCATGAGCAGATGTTAGCTCCGCCCACCAAATTCTAGCACTTTCTACCTAATCAGTTGAAGTGGGCAGGGCTAGCCTCAGGTGGGCAGGGTATGAAAAAACTGACTATTTTCATAGATCTTTGGTGAAAACTACCAGATTTGATCATTAAAGGGAACCTGTCACATAGATTATGCCCCCCTTGCTGAGGACAGCACAAGCTAGTGTCAAACATGCTGTTTCCAGCGCTTTGTCCCTTATTCTGTAAGATGCTGTAGTTTTAGAATATTTGTTACTTAAATCTGCAGTTTTCAGCCAGAAAATCAGTTGAAGTGGGCTAGCTCCGCCCACTTCAACTGATAAACCTATTACCTTGAATTGATAGAAACATGTGTATAACTGCCATGTGGGCGTGGCTAGCCTTTGGTGGGTGGGGCTAAAACCTGCTCATGAGTAAAAATTTGAGGGAATTAAAAGCCTAAACATTAAAACAACCCGGGCAAGCCCATTGCACACAAAGAATAAGGGGGCACGGGTTTAAAAACCCTTTTTCCACAATTTTGGTTCCTCAAAGGGGGGGGAAAAAAATTTGGGGTTCTTTTAAGGGGAATGAAGGGGTAAAATAAAAATTTTAAAAAATTAATTTTGGGTTTTTTCCCAGTCATTCAAAAATAAAAAAGGGAATAATTTTTTTTTTAAATTTTGAAAAAAAATTCCGATTTTGAAAAAAATTGTCAAAATTTTATTAGGAAATCTTTAAAATTTTAGGCTTTAAAAGGGGGGGGTTTTTTTTTTTTATGGTTGTAGTTCTTCTTGTTTTATTTTTTAAAAAAAAGGGTTGGGGGGGACATAAAAATGTATAAAATTTTAATAATTAGGATTTCTAAATTTTAAAACCCAATTTTCCCAGAAAAGGGGGCATCCTTTTTCTTAGGAAAAAATTTCTCTAAATAAAATTTTTTTTCGTAAACTGGGGGAGTCATTTAAAAAAACTTTTAATTAATAAAAAGGCAAAAGGGGTTTTGGATTATTTATTTGATTTTTTTTTTTTGAATAGGGGAAAATTTTTTCCCGGGGGAAAAATTTGGGTCCTCAAAAAATTTTTTCCTTTTTATCCCTTAAAAAACTAATATAAAAAGTTTTTTTGGTTAAAAAATTTAAATTGGTCTTGGGGGAAAAGGGGCCGGCCCTCCCCGGGCCCGGGAAAAACCCCCCCAAAAAAAACCTACAACCCCCCAGAAAAAAAAAAAAAAAAAAATTCCCTTGTTCTGACCAAAAACCACTTTCTAAAAAAAACTACCCCTTTAAAGCCGCTTTCACCGGGAGTTTTTGGTGCATTTTTGCAGAAAGGGAAAGCAGTTAATGTGAACATTTCTGCCCAAAAAAAAAAAAAAACAAAAATCAAAAAAGCCCCTGTGAGAGCCCCCCCACACACAAGTAAAAAAAAAAACAGTGGGGCAGAGAAACCCTGATTCAAAATGAAGTAAAAAGACCCCCGGCCCAAAGGGGGTCACCGGAGCGTCACCTGATGGGGGTTGTTTTTTTTCCCTTCCTTCTGACAAAACCCCCTGGGTCTTCTTGTTGTTTTTCCATTTCTTTTCTGTCCGGTACAGCATGCAGTTCCCTTTTATGGTCACTACTCGTTTTCCCCGGAATTTTCAAAAAAATACTTTAGCTCCTTTTTCCTTTAGCACTTTTTTTTTCAAATTCCCAAACAGCTATGTTTGACCCCAAAAATTAGAAATTAAAAATGAAGATAAGTGGAGGGGTGCGTATGAGGCCAAGGGCCAGGGGGCCCCTTTAAAGGCAGACAGGGGGCAGGACAGGGACGTATATAGGAGGTGAGGACAGTGTATAAGAGGTGAGGGGTTTAAAGGGGGCAGCCAGGGCAGGGTATAGGAGCCCGGGCAGGGATCATAAGCCGGAAGGGGATAGGGAGCCGGGCAGGGCACAATAGCCAGGGAGGGTATATAGCCAGGGCAGGGCATCATATAGCCAGGGGGTTTTTTAAAGGGAGCCCGGGCAGGGGATATTAAACCAGGGCAGGGCATCATAAGCCAGGGAGGGCTTTTTTTTTAGGGCCCCGGGCGGGATATATAGCCAGGCAGGGTTTTATTAAACCAGGGCGGCTCTAAGCCAGGGCAGGGCTATTATAGCCAGGGCAGGGTTTATATAGGAGCCAGGGAGGGCTTTATATAGGGAGCCCCGGGCAGGGGTTTATATAGGTAGCCCGGGAGGGCTTATTGGTGCCGGGCGGGCTTATATAGGGGCGGGAAAGGGTTATATAGGTAGCCAGGGCGGGTTTTTTATACCCGGGAGGGTTTATAATTTAGCCAGGGCAGGGCTTTTTATAGGTAGCCAGGGAGGGACTGTATTTAGGCCAGGGCAGGGCTGTATATAGGTAGCCAGGGCAGGGCTTGTCTGTATTATAGGTAGCCAGGGGCAGGATTTATATAGGGTAGCCAGGGAAGGGCTGTTATATTGGTAGCCAGGGAGGGCTTTATTTATTAGGTAGCCATGGGCAGGGCTGTGTATATAGGTAGCCGGGCAGGGCTTTATATGGTAGCCAGGGCAGGGCTGTATACTAGGTAGCCATGCGCAGGGCTGTATATTAGCCAGGGCAGGGCTGTATATAGGGTTGCCAGGGCTCAGGGCCAATTATTGGCAGCCAGGGACAGTATAAAGTAAAAATAAATTAAAAGTAATTACTCACCAGGACCTCCGGCTGTCCTCTCTTCACTCTTTCATTCGGAGTGGTGGCCGCACTCACTGCAGAGAGCGGGGGGCGGCGGAGCAGGGGCGATGTCGTTCATCGCATCGCCGCCTGCCGCGGCCATCCTGGGGAGACTGAGCAGAACGGGATCAGTAGATCCAGATGTCTCAAGCCTCGGCTGCTGCTTTCACGCGCAGGTTGCAGGCGGCGGCCGTGATTGGCTGCATGGCATGGGTCAGTGACCCGTCCCGTGCAGCCATTGTGGCAGAGGGGGCTTGTCAGGCCCCCAGCCACCAGGGGTTGCTCCGGTCGCTGATTGCGACCATTGCGGCCCCTGTAGCGCGCCACAGGACCGGTGCGGCACTCGGGGCCGCGGGGGGGAAACACCGGGGGCTGGTAAGTCCGGGGCCTGGCGGTCACCCGTGTCCCCCATGGCAGGTCCCCTGGCGGGGACGGGTGCCACCTCGGGGCCCCCAACTGCTGCCCGTCGGTCGCCATCCTTCCTGTACACTCAACGCTGACCGTGCTCCCGTTTCGGTCCTCGTCCCCTGTTAACGGGCCAGAATGCGCATGCGCGCCCCCTAAGCGCCACGCGTGCTAGCGCTCGTACATGTAGATTTAAAAGGGACAGTGCGCCGTTAATTGGCTAATTACCGGGCACTGATCTTATTTAGGTTTTGGACCCCGTTCAATCCTGCTGGATCTTTGTTGCCTCCGTAGCCTAGAGGAATGCATTCCAAGTATCTTTTGCCCTACGTGTATTTAACCTCTGCCTACGTTTATAGACTACCGAAACTTTGCCGCCTCCCCGACCTATGCCGAATGTCCCGACCGAAGCCTTAATCTCACGATTCTGTACTTCGTTCAGCCTTGGCCGCCAATGCAAGCAGTCCACGGTCTGGGGTAGGGTAACGGAACCTGGGTAGACTCCCGCCACAGCAAGTCCATCCCGCTTTGCGGCGGGCTCTGGTGAAAAACGGGACCCCTACTTAGATTCCGTTTCCCTGGGGTGGCTTAACATCGCTTGCGGTTGTCCAGCGGATCAACTTCAAGTTCGTTTAAGACAGTAAGATCCACCTATGGATCCCGCCAAGGTGCTCTCTGCAAGCATCGGGATCTTACGAATGATTTTGCCCAGCAACGCAGCATAATCACCCAACAGGCGGCAAGCAGTTTGGGCCAGCTTTCCGCCATGATGCGTCAGCTCCTTGTATCCCAGCAACGTTCTCCCGCCTGCGGCTCCGTCTGCGGATCCGTCTACATCAGCCGTTCCTTTGGCCGCCATGGGACCCAAGCTTCAGCTTCCTTTACACTCAGCTTTGCCGGGGATCCCAAGCTCTGCGGAGGTTTATCACCCAGTGCTCTTATGCACGTGGAACTAATGGCGGTATCAGTTTCCCTCGGAGAGATCTAAGGTGGGCCTTCGTGTGGTTTACTATCCGGGAGGCTCTGGCCTGGGCTACGCCTCTCTGGGACAGGAACGACCCTGTGACAGCGGGATTACAGACACTTCCTCCATGATTTCCGCACTGTCTTCGAGAAAGCCGGCGCGGGTGCATCCTCGGCCGAAAACCTCGCGTCTTGAGCCTTACGTCAGGGAGACTTGTCTGTGGAGCGACTATGCGGTTCCGATTTCGTTACCTGGCTTCGGAGATCACTTGGATTGATGCCGCCCTTCTGCCTACTTTCAAAGGGTCTTTCCAGCAGGGAAAAAAGAACTTTTGAGCAGCGAGAGACTTCCCATCTCTCCTGAGCGATTTGATTCACTAGACAACTCGCATCGTATGTACGGTTCGCTGAGAGGCAGGGGAGGAGCTCCGTCAAGTGAGAGACTCTGCACGCACACCGTTGGCGGTTCCACCTGGCTCGGTTTTCCAGCATTCTCTCATTGCCACCCCCTCAAGCGCAGAGGGGGAACCCATGCCAGTGACTGGGTACCATCTTCTCTGAGCAGGAGCATGAAACCATCGTCGAATCGTAATAAGCTATGTCTATACTGCGCCAGCACGGAACCATCTCCGCGCAGAAGCAGTCCGCTACGTCCCCAGCGGTCCGGGAAAAACGATAACACTCTAGGGTGCGTAGGAGAGGCGGCCTAGGTACAGTTTCCTCCTATCTACGTTCTGATAATGCCATGGAGGTGGTCTCTGATGATGGTCTTTCGTTTCGGAGTTCTCAGTTATCTGCGTTCTTGGATTCGGGCTCTGCGGGGGGAAACTTAATCAGGCTTCTTGGTTACCCGATACCGCGCGAACCTGTAGTACCGTTGGAGTAAGGCCTCTGCTTCATTTTCTTCGGTCAGTGGGGAGCTCCTCACTGATCCCCATCCAGTATTAACCGGCCGGTGACTCTCCGTGTGGTGTGGCTACTACATAAGGGAGATAGATCAGGTTCCATGTCCTTTCCGTGCTTCCTCGGCCGAACCTCTTGGGGCTTCCCTGGCTGCAACATCTGGCCACGCTCGATTGGAAGACAGGCGAAGTCCTGTCGTTGGGGACCGGAATGTCCAGAACCATTGCTTGGGAGTGAGGTACCACGCCCAGTGCCTACCACATTCTCCGCACCCGCTTGTTAGAAAGCCTTTGCCAGGCCCTGGAGGCCGAGAAGTACCAGGACTTTTGGGAGGACCCTGTTCTCGAGAAAGAAGGGGCCGATAGCTGCAGCACATCAGCCTTCTACGACTGCCCAAATCTGTACATCCTCCAGGAAACAGTTTTTCCCCCTGGGGTAGGGTCCTAACCCGCTGTCGTGCCGGAGAATAGCAATCGTCGCCTTTAGATACAGTAGAACTTGCAGAAAGAGGTTCATTCTCGCAAATCTGCTTCCCCGCAGCCGGGGCAGGGGTTTTTCTTCGTGCAGAGAAGGATGGTTCCCTTGCCCGTTGCATCGCCTACAGGGGGTCTAATAAAATCACCCTGAAGAACCGCACCCTCTCCCACTAATCTCTGAACTTTTTGACGCATCAAGGTGGTTAAGGTGAATGGTTTTCCAATTGGATCTGCGGGTAGGAGTCTATACCCTCATAAGAAATTCGGCAGGCGGGACGAGTGGAAGACGGCGTTTAATATCCGAGTGGGAAATATTGAGTATCTTGTGATGCCCTTTGGCTCTGTAACGCTCCAGCGATGTTCACAAGAATTCGGTACAAACGAAGTCTCCGGATCTCTTTGTTTAAACCTGTGTCATAGTGTACCTAGATGACATTTGATTTTTCCCCGGATTCTTCTGACTTCACGGACACATGTTCACACAGGTTCCTGCGACTTCTGCGCAGTAATCGACTGTACGGCCAAGCTTGGAGAAATGTTTATTAATCAGACCAGGCCTCCCTTCCTCGTGTACATAGTCTCGGCGAAGGGCCTGAAGATGTAAACCAGCGCAAAACTCTCTGCGGTGCTTTAATGGCCCCTTCCTGTCGGCCTTGGGCCAATACAGCGCTTCCTGGCCTTCAGCAAATTTTTACCGACACTTTATTCCCCACTTCTCCCCTTGATGGTCCTATTGTGGCTACTCACAAAGAAGAAATGTGAACTGAGATACTGGCATCCGAAGGCACTAGAGGCGTTTTTGATTCTACAAAGTACATGCCTTCTCCACGCACCTGTCTTGGTCCGCCTGTTTATGAGAGGTCATTCTCATTGGAGAGGTGGATGCCGTCTCCGTAGGGCGGCGGGGAGCGGGGTCCTCAACAGAAAGGCCCCAAAGGCCTGATTCTCACAATATGTTTTTTTTGGTGGGTTCTTCTCAAAGACCTTTTGCCGAGCAGTGACGGAACTATGCCATGGGGACGGGAACTCTTGGCCATCAAGTTAGCCCTGGTAGGGAGTGAGCGACATCTGCTGGAGGGGGTCGTCATCAATCGACATCTTTTACGGACCACAAAGAAATCTTACTGTATCTTCAGACAGCCCAACATTTGAACCCTCGCCCAAGCCCGGTGGTCCTCTCTTTTTCTCACGTTTTCGACTTCCGCATACATTTCCGACCTTGATGAGAAAAACGTCAAGGCTGAACTCTCTCCCATGCTCGGATTGGTCGGTGATAGAAACCCGTTGTCCAACAAAACACTCATTTCCCGAAGGTTGGTTCATGTGGCTCTCCGCAGATCTCCAGAACTTTCCTACTGGCAAGACTTTAGTTTGCCGCCGGCACTGAGGAAGAAGATTCTGTGAATGGGGGAACCAGCTCTCCTTGGTGGTCATCAGGAGCTTGAAGTCCTTACGCTTTGATCTCACTGGCGCAACTATGGTGGCGCCAATTTGACACCAGGATGTCAGGACTTCACCTCTCGCCCCTGTATCACATGTAGCTGGAACAAGGTTCTCACGCCAACTAGGCCGCAGGTCTCCTCTTGCATCCCACTGCCGTGCAGAAAATCTCTTGGCACGCACATATAGCCATGGATTTCATCAAGACCTACCGGTCTTTCTGGCGGAATATCGGTCATCTGGGTGGTTACAAACTGTTCTCGAAGATGTCCCACTTCGTGCCTCTCCCTGGCCTGCGTCTGCCCCACAAGTGGCTAATCATTTCTTCCAGCATGTTTTCCGAGTAATGGGTTCTTCACACATTGTCCTCTGACAGGTCCGCGGTCGATTCATATATGTTTCCCGACTTTTGGGACAATACACCTGAGTCACTTTGTTATTGCAGGACGTTTCAGGAACTCAACTGGGCCGAGTGTCCTTGGCCGAATTTTCTTATAACCATCGCGACTCGGATGCAAGCCGCGTCTCTCCTTCTTTGTAGTCTATGGGCCGCCACCCGCATCACCCCCATCTCCCCCTGCCAGAATGATTCGGATGTGTGCGCTGTGTCAACGACAAGTTCAGAAGTATATCTAGGCCTCTGGCAGGAGACGTATTGTAACTTCCTATTTCGGGGCCTGTCGCCCGTTTGAAGGATGTCAGGTGACAAGAGGAAGAGAAGACTTCCCCAACAGTTCCTCCCAAGGGGACAAAGTTTTTGCTCTCCTCAAGGTACGGTGTGCCCTGATGGTCCCTAGTCTTAACTTGGGCACCTTGCTTCCTCGGACACTTCAAGGTTCTTTGGGCAGGTGAACCGGTGACGTTACAAGCTCTCTATTGACTCACATCATGTCTCTGAGATCATCACAAATGCATTCCATGTCTCCCTCCGTTAAGCCGCTGCTGGTCCTGTAAACCGGTTTTCTCAGAGGAATGTATTCGCCTTCCCAGTAGCCAAAATCCGCTGACATTCTTAGAAGTAAAGACATCTTGGATATGAAGGATGGTCAGAGTGAAGCGTTTCTTTCCACGTGGAATATGCGGCTGGACTTGGAACACCGAGGAGACATCGCTGGGAGCCAGAATATACATCCTTATTCGTGATCTCAATCCTCAAGGTTTTCTGCATCCTAAAAAGGAGGGGATGGGGAGGGTCGCACCGCGATCCTGTCCACGGGTCACACCCGTGTCCCCCATGGCAGGTCCCCGGCGGGGACGGGTGCCGCCGCGGGCCCCACTGTTGCCCGTGGTCGCATCCGTCCCGTCCACTCACCTGACCGCGCGCCCAGTCGGTCTTCGTCCCCTGCCGGCCGGAATGCGCATGCGCGCCCCCTCGCGCGCGGGCGCGCGCTCGTCTATGTAGATTTAAAGGGACAGTGCGCCGGTAATTGGCTAATTACTGGGCGCTGCCTCTATTTAGGTTTTGGACCCACGTCACTTCCCTGCTGGATCTTTGTTGCCTCCGTGCCCTAGAGAAAGTGTTCCTAAGTATCTATTGCCCTACCGTGTATTCGGACCTCTGCCTACGTTTATCGACTCCGAACCTTTGCCGCCTGCCCCGACCTTGCCGCCTGTCCCCGACTACGCCTACGTCTCACGATTCTGTACTACGTTCATCCTTGGCCGCCATCGCAAGCAAGTCACATCAGGGGTAACGACCTGGTAGACTCCCCCCGCAGCAAGTCCATCCCGCTTTGCGGCAGGCTCAGGTGAAAACCAGGACCTACTGAGATTCCGTTCCCTGGCGTGGCTTACATCATCGCTTGCGGTGGTCCAGCGGATCCACTTCCAAGTTCGTTACAGAGTGTTCTTAATTTTTAACCTATTCATAAATGAATGGTGTAGCCAAACACTGACCACTGTGGTCACATGCTCTACATGCAGATTGGTTACATCATGTGATCCTGAATTTGATGTCATCATAATGGACCACAGGGGAACATTGGAGCTTTGGCATCGCTGTTATAGTGGTGATGGGGGAAGTAAGCATGGGTTACAGTGGGAGGTGGTAGGAAGGTTTTTAATAGTTTTGGAAAACCCCTTTGAGTTTTACAGTGAAGATAATAACTGAGGTTGGCATATCGGATGCCACGTTGAGGAATACAATGCAGTATCGATAGGTCCTTCAGACTGGCACACTGCTTAGGGGTACACCAGTCTTCAAGGTCTCTGATAGTTTCTTTAAAAATGTGATATCCCTAGAACTGTAACAACCCACTTAGCTTACGATGGTCAGCAACCAGGAGAAAAAAAAATGCTGCAAACATTAACACAAAATAGAATGTTACATTTGTACAATTGGGTTTTGTATAGGAGTTCAGGGCTCCATAATGATTTCACACATCTCTATTATTGTGGTTAGCGTGGATGTGACATTGTGTGGTTGTGGTTATAAGCAGGTTGAACCCTATGTTTTCTCCTACAATATAAGGGCTGAGAATGTTTCCTTTCACCCATCAAGACATGGACTCCATAAAACCTCTGAAGGTGTTCTGTAGTACTGGGCTGCAAGGCATTAACAGCAGATCTTTCAGGACCTGTAACTTGTGAGGTAAGGCCTCCATGAAAATATTCTGCTGTTAGCGCTGCAGCAGGATGGTAAATACGATGTGTTTTAGGATATCACAATATGAACTATACCCATATGGCAGACATTCACTTTTCATCAAGCACACAGCTGTATTATTTACAGTGTTGGAACTGTAGGACATTTTACTAGATTTCTATATATGTACACACAAACTTACCAACTGTTTATGACCCATCTGCCCCTCACTCTTTATAACAGACAGGGAAACACAAACAGTATGGTGGGAAGGATGACCTGCTGGCAACCTTATGGAAGTTTTATTGACCACGAACCTTGACACATGAAACAGAATGATGGACAGAATGAGTCAATGAGGACAAGAGAACCACAGACACAAAAAAGGCTCAAATACAAAATTGGAACATCAATGCTAACGACTAAGGAATGTAAGCTACAGTTTCTGTATTTCCTGTAATTTTACAACTTTGATGAAAAATGTAATAAATCCCCATTTTTATTGTGAGTTCTCCTGTTATAGCCTGAAGAAGAATCCAGATACATATTTAAAGTCCCATTACTATTAGAATTATTATTATCATCCAACAATAGAAAAATATTATTACACAGGATTACAGTCTGACTATCAGTTTTACAGCAGATTGTGTGTGTGCATATATTCATTGATCAGCTGTTATATTAAATCCATAATCCTAATACTGAGTATGTCTTTATATCCTGTTACTGAGCCATGCTTTACCTACTAACGGTAGGGTCAGAAAGGCGGGTAGCTGTGTGTGGCCAAAGCATGCTCACACACAGGTGCCAATAGCAACACAAGTATGCAAGTGATATCACTGTTTTACTATCACACTTGTGCGGACCCTCCAACCCTATACTATGATCTAGAAGAGAGGGAAGAGATGATGACGTAACACAATAGACTGCTTGATGATCTGGGGATAGGGAGATCTGGCCATGCAAGAGAATGGCTTCTGATGCTTTCTGTAGTCAGCTGCTTAGATGACGTACACTGAATAAATTGTCCCCCAACTGGGGGTTAATTTTGGAAGAGCCTGCTATGGATGTAGGAGAAAGCCAGGGAGGGGTGAGCAGTGTTGAGCTTCAACCATGGGAGCCAGCACCTGGGTCCAGTTTGGGGCTGTAATAGAAGCCAGCTCCTTGGGGACAAGTAAGGAGCCGCAATAGAGACTTGTAAGCCTGGGGTATGGTCCTGATAGTTTGATCTTGAGGTGAAGCTTGAACAGAAATGTTAGCGTCAGCGTGTGAGGTTTAGCCTGTTATGGCAGGGTCTGGGCTAGAGAATACCATCCAACTATTGCCCATCCAGAAGTGCTTTCCACCTTGAGACCTGTATGAAACATAGTGGTGGGGAAGGCTCATTGGAGGGATCTGGATGACATGTATGAAAGGGTTTTTCACCCTTTTCTGGTGTAAAATGGGCCAAAAGTAAATAGGCTATGATGTATAATGCGGCAAACAAGCCTTAACACTTTTTAATGCACCTAACATGAAGGAGTGTTCGGGGGGTGTTTTGGGGGCGTGCCGCACCACATTCAAAATATTAAACACATTTCTGAATGAGGGTCGGCAAAACTAGGCGCATTACTGCTCAAATAGGCAGACCTATCTCAATGTGGTCTGCCTGAGCCTGAGGAGTCGAAGTGGTGCCAAATGTTCTACTAGGGCAAAAAAAATGTCCCTTATTTTTCCTCTTACATCAGTACTATAATAAAAAGCAATTTCTGATAATTATCAAACTATATAAAATTCTATTATTTAAATTTTCCAATGTGTTTTATTGAGTATTTCCATGTCAAACAACATTGTAATTATACAGGTAGACAGTTTAAACATTGTACTATAAAAATTATCAGAATATTTCAAAATAAACAATCTCTTTGTTATATTAGCTTTTTGCATCATTCAAGAGACATAAGGAAATACCCATTTTCTACTATTAATCCCCTTACCCTCTAATTCCCCCCTCCCCCCAACTTAATAAACTTATGAATGCAAGGGACAACCCAACTGGTTCTGTTCCTCTGGGTAACTCCAGTTTTACTTAACTTTCTGCATGCATGTCCTAGATGCTTTTCCCTTTATATATATTACTCTTAATGAGTATATTAGTGATTTGGTAAGACTTGTAGGAAAGGAAAAGAGAAAACCAGAAAACCGAAAAATACTGGTTCCTTTTTCCCTCCGCCTTTAAACCACATAAATGAATATGACCGTCTGAGCTTCTCAGTCTCCCAAAGTTAGGCGGTCAATGGGGGTCAATGTGGGCTCCCCTCTTCTACCCCATACTATGGGTCAAGTATCGGTGGATCCCCCTCCAAAACTCTATTTTGATACCATGTATTATTTAAATTTAATAAAAAAATTATCATACAAAATTAATATAAAAACATATAATATCCCAAAAATATTTAAAATGTATTTAAAATGAATAGAATCTAAAATACATTTTAAATTAAATAACCCACTGATCTATATTGTCAGAATTATGTTAAAAATAAAATGTTCAGATTTTTTTTTTTTTTTTTTTTTTTTTTTACTACATTAAATGAAATAATTTTTTTATCAGATGGTGATAAGTTTTGAAATTTATTTTTTGCTGCTCTCACCGTTTATTCTACATACAGCAAGAGCATGCACACCACAGGTCTTGCTGGGACATGTGGTCCTCCAAGAAGGATAATTACAATAGTTTCTATTAAATGACATGCTATTCTAATGACTTTTCTTTTATTTCCAGCCTGTCTATAGCCTATGCACATTTGTCTCCCTAAGTGTTATATTCCATTATGTTATATAACACTGGTACTGTGTGTGAATTGTAACCTCCAAGATTAGGTGCCCCATCTACGTATGGTACTCATCAAACTCGTTGTGCCACAGTATGTGAAGAAGAGGAAAGAACTGAACTTGGTCTGGATTTTCTCTTTTAGATGGTCACCACTGGTGACAACACGTCACATACTGTCTCCTGCGCCCACTGTTTAGGGTGCTGAGAAATACAACAGACTTTGGGGGATAACAAAATATATTACTGTGCTGTGATCAGGATTGGGACAAGGTATTCTGGTGTCCTAGGCAAATAAGGCATACATTGCCCCCCAATGGAAAGTTCAGCCCACTCCATACATCTTTGCGTCCCTTTTTCTGAGTGGGATGAAGTGGCGTCCTAAGCATTCTCCTACCTTTGCCTACCCATCGTCCCGGCCCCAGGGCACATGGATTCTATGGTCACGGCTGTCTTAACAGCCTTATCGGCCCCTGGGCTTAGCAGTGCAGTGGCCCTGCCCAAATACTTGGCATCACTCTAGACCATGCCGAAACATCACATTTTAGGCTATATCTCTAATCATGTATCACAGCAAAAGAAAAATATCCAATAAAACATAACATTTATTAAATATACAATAAAAGATAAATAAATAACCATCCCCAACAAGAACCATTACAAACCCATCCAGGGAAAAAGAAAAAGATTTATGTTATCACCCACAAGCATCCCCATACCACCATGCCAGCAATGTCACGACATTAGTCTAACATCTTGTGGTCAGCCAATAGCCAGAGGCCCGGTTCACACGGCTTATTCAAGCCGTAATTGCGGGACGGATCCCGCCCGCAATACGGCTTGAATAAGGGGCAGGGCCGGGGGCGGCGGGGAGCTGCTCGCCGACCCCATAGACAATGCATTATTTACGGCGTGTACGCGCCGTAAATAATGTGCATGTCACTTTCTCCCCCCACGGCGGATTTGCCGAGCCGGGAGGAGCGACGGAATCCATAGTTCTCTATGAGAACTGTGGATTACCGTAGATACTGGGATGGATTGGAGCCGTACTGAAGCGCAAATACGGCGCGCAGCACGGCTCCAATCCATCCCAGAATAAGCCGTGTGAACATGGCCTAAGAGACCAATAGACAGGGCAGGGAGCAGATGGCTCCGCTCTACACCATGGTTCTTAACTGTTTACACGTCCTAAGAACAAACATTTAAATAACCAGAGACAACCGAGGAATCCAGTGCATGTTCCCTGGATTCCTGGGGCCCTCCTTCTTGTGGGGCCTCCGGGCAACTGCCCAGTGTCCCCAATGGGAAAGATGGCCCTGACAGTAACCTGGTATGCCATGATTGGCTTGCACAATGGGACCCTGGCTATGTAGGGGGGTGGAGGTCCGACCAACAATGTGCTTAGGAGTCTACAAGGACACCCCTAGTGCACCCAAGAATCTGTGTAAAAATACTAGCAAAATCTTATTTATTACTGTTAATTATTTCAGAGCGCCCCTAATTCCGGGCGCTGTACATTGGAGGAGGGGTCACATACATAAGATACATGGAACAAGCACAATGGTGGCAATGAATGACTAATAGCTGGTACGGGGGAGAGCGGACCCTGCAGTCTACAAGTTACACCCCTAGGGCCACATGTATGAAAATTACCTCGGTCCTAACATTCACTTTGTTGGCCATAACAACCAATCAGGGGCGCCCCTTTCATTTCACACAGTGCTGTGGAAAAATGAGAGGGGCGCTCTGATTGGTTGCTATGGGCAACAAAGTGAATTTTAGACCTAGACAATTTTCATACATGTGGCCCCAAGTTCTCCAGTCCTGAAGCCGTGTGCACAGAACCATCTGCAGAGTAGCCACAGAATCCCCCGCTGGAACCTCCACACCATGCCATCCCCGCTGCCGCCTCCAGATGGCGCTATAGACCTAACCTGACCGGACTAGAGGCGGGGCCTCCCTCTGACGTCACGTTACCAGGTGACGGGAGAGACGCTGAGATTAGTCGAAATGCGGAAGCGATCGGCTACAGCGCATGCGCAGCAGGGCCGCTTTTAACAATTTTTCTTAGCAGCAGCACAATTTAGCTGTAGAATAATCGCGGAACTGGCAGCGGTGCTGGGTACGGACAGGTGCTGGCGTCTGCGGGCATGGAGGAGGCCGGCGAGGTGGAGATCCCGGTGTACTACATGGAGGACGACGAGAGGGGAGAAGAAGATGGAGGAGGCAAAGAGTTTTATGAATTCCAGCCTCTCCCAACATTGCTGGAGGATGAGGTGAGAGATCGCCCCGCTTCTAGTGATGTGCAGTATGAGTGCCCTGCCTGCAGGCTCCCCTGCCCCTCTCCTCCTCTGAGACAGGCACTAGCAACCTGTAGCTCCTTACGATGGACTACACTACCCAACAGGCCACGACTGCCACAGTCTGACATGCTGGGAGTTGTAGTACCACCCTGGCAGGGAGCCGTAGCTTGCAGCACTTAGTAGGCCCAGGTGACCATAGTGTGACTGGGCAGCTCACCTGGCAAGATGCAGCAGGCCCTGGTCTAGGACTAAGATTGTATGCTGGGATTTGTAGTACTACAAGGCCTAGAGCGCTATAGATTGCAGGCTGTCAGAGTCTGAACACAGCGGGGTGTACCAATACCTATGAGGAGAAAAGTCAAGGTGCCAGGGTGTTAGGTGCCATCCTGAGCGTTGTAGTGCCCTCCTGCCTGTAGTATTATCAGTAGTAGGTGCCACTTTGAGAGTTGTAGTGCCATCCTGCCTATAGTGGTATCAGTAGTGAGGTGCCATCCTGAGAGTTGTAGTGCCATCCTGCCTGTAGTATTATCAGTAGTAGGTGCCATCCTGCCTATAGTGTTATCAGTAGTGAGATGCCATCCTGGGAGTTGTAGTGCCACCATGAGAGTTGTAGTGCCATCCTGCCTATAGTGGTATCAGTAGTATGTTGCCATCCTGAGAGTTGTAGTGCCATCCTACCTGTAGTATTATCAGTAAGGTAGAAGTTTTGGGCCCTCTGCCTGAGATTTGTAGTGGCCATCATTTTTCCCGCCTGTAGTATTATCTGTAGTAGGTGCCATCCTGTCTTTAGTGGTATCATTAGTAGGTGCCATCCTGAGAGTTGTAGTGCTATCCTGCCTATAGTCTTGTCATTAGTAGGTGCCATCCTGAGAGTTGTAGTGCCATCCAGCCTATAGTCTTATCAGTAGTGAGGTGCCATCTTGAGAGTTGTAGTCCTACAGCATTATCAGTTATAATATGGAGCAGGCATAGAATATGTGTAAAGAGCCAGGTGACAGAAAGCTGAGCGTTACTGGGCTGCAGTAACTTGCTGGGACTTGTGGTGCCCCGGCATCCTGGCATTTTCAGTAATGTCCTCCGATATCCGCTAGTGCTTAGCAGAATTGCTGTGCCTACACTGAATTCTGTATGTACAGACATAGATCACTGTAAGCCTGGCAAGGCCCAGGTCACCGTGGCATGGGTGGATTGGTAGTGCCAGTTATGGTGGGTGGCATTGGCTGCAAGTCGCTTGGCGAAAGTCCTTAGGCCTGTGCTGGGCAGTGATCACCACTATGGACTGTATAAGAAGCTTTGGTGCTCATCGAGGGGTCCTGTCGCCTAAATGTGTTTGTGTACTTGAAAAAATTCCAGCATCCAAACTATTTTCTAAAATCTTTATTGTATAAATGCATCACAATCCATCAGGGATACATAGCGCTCCGCTTACCCGTCCAGGAGGAACACTTGTGCCAGGCCGTGGTCATTAGCCGCAGACATGGTCTTGGATATTAGTTTGGTGACTTGGTTCTGACTTTGGTTACAGCACTGGATACTGATGTCCTACTCTACCTATGGTTTGTGGACTCCACTCTTGTTGGCTGTGACTTAGGCTTTGTTCACACTTGTGTTTGTGACCCTCAAGCTGTGACCCGCCTGTGCTATGCATTGCCTTGCCACCCAACCCTTGGTCATTAGTCATGGACAAGGTCTTGGATACTAGATTGGGCCCTTGGTTCTGATTTTGGTTACAGCACTGGACATACTGAATATTGAGCCCCTATTCTACCTATGGGTTATAGACACTACTCTTGTTGGCTGTCACTTGTGTTTTATGGCCGCCGGCTTTGGAACGCTTGTGCCATGCATTGCCGTGTCGCCCAGGCTTGGGTCATTAGTCATGGATCTTGGGTAATAGTTGGGCACTTGGTGAGGATTTTGATTATAGGACCTAACACACTGGATATTCAGCTCCTATTCTACCTATGCTGTATGGACACCACTCTTTAGGACTGTCGCTTAGGCTTTGTTCACACCTGTGCTTTGTGGCCCCTGCTGCGGGCTCCATCACTGATGACAGGAAAAGCTACAGACACTTCAGTGAAACACCAGCAGCCCTCATCTTGTATCATTGGGGTTCGGATACATTGTATGACGGATCTGGTACACGTCTATGGCTTTGGGTCTTTATGGATGCAAATACGCAGATGTTATCACAGAGAAAGGACCTTCCCTGTCTTCTATTACACTTGTGATTACAGAGTCTGCTGTAAACCGTGGCTGTATCTCTGACAACATCTGTAAGTGATGACGTGTCACTGGGATAAGTCGTGGCTGATTGGTGGCGGTCGGACCACTGGGCCGCCCATCAATCCACAGTGCTGAGCAATGAGCTGGGGCCCCTCAGATGTCATCACTGCCCATCTTGACCATGGAGATAGGTTGGTTATGCTCCAGTGTCTGGCCAGCACCAGGTCACTTGGCGCGCTGCAAAGTAACGCCCATAGCGGGAACCACGCAGTGGAGCTCATTTATCAAAGCTCCAATGTAAGGTTCTGTTCACACAGCTGATTTGGATGCAGATTTTCAGCCTCCTCTATACTATACTGTGAGGTGAGGATTCAGTGCGGAATCTGCCTCAAGAATTGACGCCTCTCTTCTTTTTTTTTTCAGCACAAGTTTATTAATGGTCTGACAACAGACCATTGTACAAAACCTCTTGTCTTGTACAACACCTCTCAAATGTCAGAGATACTGCTTACAAAGAATAGAGAAAATACAGGTACAACTAACCGAGAACATAGCATGGCTGACAAGAGTTTTTAATGTATATATATCTCATAAGCTGAGGACAAGGAGAGATTCTCACAGATGGAGTACGAATATTTGGATTATATATATATAATATATATATATATATATATATATATATATGTATATAATACAATATATATATAAATTTTTGTTTGTGCTGAAAAGTTGTCTTTGCTAAGGCAAGTTAGCCTGTTGTGGACCACAACGTAGATTTTCCATTAGGAAGAATGTACGGCATCTTGGACGCTGATTTTGAGGCAGATACAGTGTTAAGTCCGCAGCCGAATCGCCATCCAAATCAGGCCTGTGAGCATAGTGATAGGGTATTTGCGGGGCGTACTTCAGACATATTGCAGTGCAATTAGGCGCCAAAGTACACCCCGCAAATACCCTATCACTATGCTCACAGGCCGGATTTGGATGCTGTAAACATGGTAAATTCCTAGCGCTCATTGAGCATAGCTATAATTTTACTGCGTGTTCCCTGGCACGTACTGAGCGGCAGGGGAAAGAAGTCACATGTCACTTCTTTCTAACGATTGCGCAGCGGGGAAGGTGACATTGAATGGAAGCGCTGAGGGGAGTAGCGCTTGGAGGGGCATATTTAGGTGTGTGATTGCGCTGAAATACGTCCCACAGATACGGTAACATCATAGCAGTCATTGAGAGCGATGATTTCCTGCCGTTTTCCCTAATGCATATTACAAGCGGGGAGAAAGAAGGGATACGCCTCTTCTTCCCTGTGCTTATGCCCTGGAGAAAGTGAATGTCTATGGGTCCGGCACAGAGCGTTTTAGAGGTATGTGCTGGTAAGCGCGTACTTCTAAGACATACAGCGTAAAGTGTCACGAGCAGTACATGCTCCTATACGCCCCAAAGATGCTGTGTGAACTCTTAAGGGCCGTTCACACGGCTTATTTTGGTGCGGATTGGCGGCGTACTGCGCGCCGGATTTGCACTGCAGTACGGCGCCAATCCGTCGCCGTAATTACGGTAATCCACCGTTCTCATAGAGAACAGTGGATTCCGTCGCTCCTCCCCACTCGGCGAATCCGCCAAGCGGGGAGAAAGTCACCTGCACATTATCCAGGCGCAATACGTGCCGTGGATAATGGAAGTGTATGGGGCCGGCGGGCCGTGCCCCCGCACACGCCCCTTATTCAAGACGGATTTGCGAGCGCAATCCGGCTCGCAATTCCGTCTTGAATAAACCGTGTGAACATGGCCTTAGGCCTCGTTTACACGGCTTATTTGTTCACTGATTTCAGCCGTATTGTGCGCCGTATTTGCGCTGCAGTACGGCTGGAATCCATCCCAGTAATTACAGTAATCCACAGTTATCATAGAGAACTATGGATTCCGTCTCTTCTTACCGCTCGGAGAATCCGCCGCGGGGGGAGAAAGTGACATGCCCATTATTTACGGCATGTACGCACCGTGAATAATGAGTGATCTCGCCGGCCCCCGCTGCACGGCATAATTGCGGGGCGAAATCCGTCCCCGCAATTACGTCGGCAATAAGCCGTGTGAACATTGCCTTAGGCCGTGTTCACACGGCTTATTCCCGACGGATTTGTGAGCCCTTATTGAGCGCACAAATCCGCCGTGAATAAGGGGCGGGCGGGGGGGGGGGGCGGAGGCGGCGGGGGCTGTCCGCCCTAAAATGCATTTTTCGGGGGACCCCCCGAAAATT